>JAHWFP010074441.1:0-10336 GCA_023313725.1 Lithobius niger
AAAAAAAACGTTCTTGTAAATAAAAATAACCACTGGCCTACTGTCAAGGACGGACTCATCAAGTAAAAAAAAAATAGCCAGAGGTATGCGAACCCCCCATGTTCTGGGCCGCTTCTTGGAAATCCCCAATTACTGTAATACCCACTTTTATTTTCAATTTATTTTTTTTATTATACCAGTGTGCCCTTGGTCAAAGGCATGCTGTTGCAAATTGAAACTCAACAGATGAAATATTAGCCGCGGAAAAGCTCTATGCCGATTTTTTTTTATAATAAATGTCGCCAGATCAAACTTGTAAAGGATTCCCACCAAATCTTTTCGCCGTCGTGATACCAGACTCCAAGTTCTTTCGCCACCGAGTAACGGTTCGAAGGTTAAATGAATGTGAATACATTACTACGCAGTTTTCAAGTACTTCACGTTTGCAGTCTTTGGGCCCCCGCGCACTAGACAACCAAGCTGCGCGACCACGTCGCTGCGGCTAACGAGACTGCTTGTGGTATATATAGCACCGCACTTGGCCGCCGCGGCCAGTCAGTCGCAGCGGCCACTGGGATCCTGGGCGGCATGTAGACGACCACAGGGCGACCATACTTGCTCTGTGTTCATTTTTCACTGCGTGATCGAAAATATCAATATAAAACGGACGTAGCCGCGCGACACGTCGCCGTGTTTTTTGGCCGCTTAGTACTCAGGGGCCCTTATTCGGTCCAGTGGTATTAACTTGGCGAACGTGTTAACTTTTGATATCACAACTTATAAGGGTTAAAACTTGGTGGGAATCCTTCACAGATTTTGTTTTGGAGAAATATCATATCTTTTGTGTCGTTTTTGACAGTGATAAAATTCAATTTTGTTTTGTTTTATATGTATATAAAGCAACGGTTTGCATGTGGGTCTTAATCTTCGTGGGGAGAACATGCTTTTTCTTTACGCAGTAGTTATAATCTAGGTCTATTTTATTTACTCGTCTTCCTACTGTTTTTTAAAATCATTTTATATTTGTATTTGTTTCTATTTATTTATAATTATTACTAGCTGAAGCCCGAGCTACGCAGTTAGGGCCGAACTGGTATAGAGTATGATGTTTTAGTGCGTTCCTTCTTTCCAGCAGAGATGGAAGTGGGTCAGTTTTCCCGACCCATGACTCACTCGAGCCCTGACCCTCGATGCACTTGGACCACCCGACAAAGAACAAAATGTGACCCTCCGTCCGCGACCCATCCCATGCTATGAAAAAATAATATAGTGTATTTGGGAAACCTTCTAATTAAAGCTTTTGTTTTCTCAATAACGTAAATGCAAAAGAAACATTTCTGCTCCCACTCAACCCCCGCCCATTGCCTCAATTTTCGGTCGGTGGGTGAACGGTCTTGGCCCATGACCCACGATCAAAATTTGCCTCACTTGGCACACTGACCCATGCACCAACCCATGGTTCAGTTCCATCTCTGCTCTTCAGTCCAACCCGTTAATTTTAATGCTGTTAACCTTCCAAAACCATGACATCGCAGGACTTCCAAAGCAGCTTCTTTCAGTTATGTCTCAACCACTTCTTGGATCTACGATGTCGTTTCCTTTAATTAATTGTTCCCATTATAACTTTCCCTCTCAGATGGCCTTGTTACTGTCATAGAGGCCCGTGCTCGAACTGTTACTTTCCAGTAGCGATGATGAACCAAGTGGTTATACCGCAGTTTAATTATAATGTAGATTTTTTTTTTAAAGTTATTCTACACAGAGAATTGCAGTGAGGATATACACGAAGGATAGAGATAGAACACCTGTCGCTATCTGTATATGTATATCTATATTATTATTTATAAAAATATTCATAATATAAATCGAAACTTGTACGTGGTTTTAGGGGCGAAATGAAAGGGTTGATTTCAGTGCTGGGACAGCAATATCTTTATAATAATAATATCGGAGACCGGCTAAAAGGAAAAGGAAAGCCTAAAGGAAAGCCTAAAGGAAAACCATTTCTCCCCTCCTCGCGCCCGCATTGCAAATGCACTCTCCCACTCTACGTGCAGCCAAAAAGGAGCCAGGCATGAGTGGTCGATCACTCTGACAAGTCTTTGGGAAGAGTGCCGGGAAAATGTCCCAGGAAATGTGACCGGCCCCGTGAAAAGCACGGGCTTCCTCTAGTTTTCTATAATACGCTACCGGTGACGAAGGCCTTCCGTAATTTAAAAAAAGGCACAACTGCTTATTCTTGAAGATGTGTTATATACATAAAAATGTATTTTTTTTTATGAATTTTTTTAAACTTTTTACTGAACCAAACTTTCTCTTCATTATTAAATAACGAAGCCTAAGAAAAATTCAGCCAAGTGGTGTAGGCGGATACTTGTACTACAATTTTTGCTTTTGTCAAATTTACTACTGTGAATGATCCCGATTCGAAAATCTGGAATTTACGGACACCCCCAAATTACTCCCTCCCCCCCCCAAAAAAAAAAAAAAGTGATGTGTATGGGCTACTAATCTCCACAGTTCATTTAACATTTAATAGTCAATTTATCCAAAATGGAGTCTCCTATTTTTTTATTAGTTCCGTGGTCACGGGAAAAAACTTGTTTCTGAGCTGACAGGAAGTAGATTATAAATATAGATTTACCACTAGAAAGCAGGAAATCAAATCACCACTGAACGGCACCATCTCACCTGGACTCAAGATCTGGTGAGTTGAGTGGTTGGTGACTTCCCGTTTCTTGTGGTCAGGTTATTTTTATTTCTTTCTGGCTCAGCTTCATTTCCCCCCCCCTCCCAATAACTAAAATATGTTAAACAACAAATTAGCTGTGGTCTCTGTGCTTCTGGCCGAAGATGGTGCTTTAGTTCCGCCATATTGTAACACTAACAATTGAACCAGGGACTGTTAACATTGTTGGCGCCATTCTATTTTTTCGTTTATTACTAATAATTCAGATTTTCAAAGACATAGGGCCTTAGGGCTTCGGGCAGATGACCAGGAGTGGTTAACGCTCGTTAAACCCTTTAACCCTTTAAGATTTTCAAAGCTGTAACTTAAATTGTTGACCCTCAAACACGCGAAAATCTGCGTCGAAAACTCTTTGTTACATCACCGTTCGATCAAACCTTTACTGCTCAGGGATATTCAAAAAGTAACCTGGTTTAAAAAAAAAACACATCTAAAACGACACCATATTTTGCATCATATTGTAAGCAAGTGTAGAACTGAAATTTGGGTAGGCTTCAATTGATCGAAAACAGTAGCTCTGGCGGCTGGCGTTTACTGATTGGCACCGTAGAACAATGTACTTACTTCATTGGCATTGTGCCATTGTTTAAAACAATGTAAAACAATAAAGCTAATCGGTTCGGGTCCCCTAACTCCAGAATGCTTCTTTGGGGATGCAGGAAAACGATATTTCTCCATTAGATCATGTTTCAAATTGCAGGTAGATGAAGAAGTTTTGTTCTGAAACAGTTGCAGAACAAGGAGAACAACAAGTGAACAGGTGTCAAATTTAGGCGGCTCTCTAATTTTACTCCTGCAAGCAAAGAATTGCATAATTTTTAATATAAATATACCTTCCATATTATCTACTATCTGGCCAAGTTTGGTCGAAAACTATTGAATAGGCACGGCGATATTAATTGTTTTAGTTTTGCTGGCGTTAGTCTTGCCGAGTATGATAGTCAGCAAATTTACACCAAACCAAGGCTTTTGTTAAGGCAGCAATATATATATATATATATATTACAAACAAAAACGTCAGGTGTGCCGTAAAAAAGGGGGTTAAATGATTAAATTTTTACTTGTTAAAATGAACACGGATAAAGACTGATAATTTTTAATTGAAAAAGCAAATGTACAATTGAGAAAATTGCATCTGTTTAAGTGCTGTTATGCTTTACGTTTTAAGATGCAATTTCCTCAATTGTACATTTGATTATTTCAATTGAAAATGATCAATTTTTATCCGTGTACATTTTAACAAGTGAAAAGTCAATCATATAACCCCTTTTTTACGGCACACCAGACGTTTTTGTTTGTAATCCGTGTACCTTTTTTACGGCTATGGCGTCGCGCAACAAAGGTTTATACATGCTGTCGATTGTTCCTAGCCACTTTGAAACAATTAAAGTCAGCTCTGAAAGCCTGCATCTGCAAAATAAATAGGCTACGCAATTCTATCGTTTTTAGCTGCCAATTTCAAGGCCGAAGATCTCGAAATTAACAACGCAGCTTAGTTTGGTTTAAAAATATATGCGTTTAGCTGAAACACTAATTCTTTCATTTTACCGTTGAACAGTCAACTTTTCAGCGAAGACATAACACGTGCACGAAGAATGAATCAGGAGTTTGCTGAGTGGCATTGTTCCCTAAATACAATGGTTAAAACAATGTAAATCAATCAAAATGATCGTTTAGGGTCCCGTAACTCCGGAATGGATGGACCAATCGAAAAAGTGGTCCTTGTAAGGTTGAAGCCCAGAGAAATTTCTGGCTCAGATCATGTTTCAGATTTTAGGTAGGTACAGCAGTTTTATCTGAAACCGTATCAGCCAAGAACAACAACAACAAGAAGAAAAAGTGAACTGAAGAGTTTTCAAATTTACGGGTGGCTCCCTAAGTTTACTCTTGAACGGAATTGCATAAAAGTTGGTGTAAAGTTGGGAAAGGTTGCTATCTACTATCTGGCCACGTTTGGCCGAAATATATTGAATAGAAACTGAGAAATTAATAATTTCAGTTTTGCTGGAGAGATGACTTCAATCATATATATACATTACAAACAAAAACGTCAAGAGTGCCGTAAAAAATGGGGATATATGATTGAATTTTCACTTGTTAAAATGAACACGGATAATTAATTGATGATTTTCAATTGAAATAATCAAATGTACAATCAGTTGTGTAACAGCTAATACACAGAGTTCACTTTCCGACAGTGAGACACCTACGAATATCATAAAAAGACGGCTTTATTAACATTTTCGGTTCTAAATAGCCTTTGAACCTTGGCCACTAAAAAAGCTTGTTAAAAAAAACACACAATTGCCTGCAGTGGGCATACCCCGCCATATTGCAGTGAAGTCATACCTAAAAATTTTGTTAGGTGTGACTTCACTCCAATATGGTAGGGTATGCCTACTGCAGGCAATTGTGTGTTTTTTTTAATATGTTTTTTTAGTGACCAAGTTCAAAGGCTATTTAGAACCGAAAATTTTAATAAAGCCGTCTTGTTATGATATTCGTAGGTGTCTCACTGTCGGAAAGTGAACTCTACCGAATTTTCATCCCCACGACCAACAATTTCTTGAAATCTAATACACACTTCATGCAGAGGTTGAGCTGTACTGTCACTGCGTATGGTTTTCAGAGTGTAGTACATTCAGAGTGTCTTCCAAAATCAGCCATCGGTTAACCCAGCATATCGTAAGAAAACCCATGTTAGAAATTAGAGACTCAAACAACAAAATTGTTGGTTAACACAATACATGTTTTTTATTCAGCTCATTCTGATTTTAAGTATACAATTGTTATTTCGGACAAAATTTGTTACAAACTTTGTTCACTTCAGTTTTTGTTTCAATTTCTTGATACGTACAGTTAGTTATAGTATTATCCATTTTTTTTTTTTTGATTTGGTTTATGTACAAAACTGGCCGGACTTTCCCCAACATCGAAAGACAAATATACAGCTAACATTACGTTTATGACACGAGGAACTTTTGCACCTAAAACCTGCTGAACTTGAAACTTATACATCTAAAATGAAACCAGCAAAGACAGTGTAACCAAAGATAGGTCCCGTCTGAAAAATAGACAGTCCAGACCTAATTTTTCATTACCGTTCACCATCTGAACATTACGACTCGTCTGCTATTTGAGCATCGGAATCGTAATGACCATAACAAGCAAAATATTTAGTAAACTGTTAGATTTCTACCATCCCAATCCTGATTAACGCAGTCTTTTCATTAAGAAAGCACAGGCTTGGATAAGAGACGACCTTATAATTATTAAGGCTGTGAGGAGCATCGCCTCACCCTCTAAATACTCAATGTTCGATTTCTTGTCTTCACATATTAGGAGTTCGTCAGTTGGTTTTTTGTTTTAGCGATGATGCCTCACGCACTAAAAGAATAACTGTAGCCGAGCTCGGAGTGACCTTTCGCACTGGCGTGTGACTGGGAATGCGCAAGGGGTACCAACTTGGTAGAGTAGCTGACAGCATGCAACGGACGTTGTGGTTTCATCGTGTACGTCTGGTGCAGTCCTGGAGAGGACCAGGCGTAAGAAACGGGTTGGTAAGATAGCGGTCGAGCAGCGGCGTAAGCGAGTGGGCGAGCAGCGGCGTAAGAGAGTGGGCGAGGGGCGGCGACGGTGATTGGGCGAGCAGCGGTGTAAGTGAATGGAGAGCCGTAAGAGACTGGACGAATAGGGGCGTAAGAAATTGGCTGGGCAGCGTAAGGGATTTGATGAGCGTAAGCGACGGGGATGGGCTCGATGTATTGCGGTGCTGCCGCCAACTTGGCTTCCATTTCCCTGATGGCTTGTTCGTGATTTCTCGTTGCTTCAACTACTTCCGGTGTTGGTTGAACATTTTGGGGGAGAGCGGCTCCTTGTGCTGAAAGAAATGCAGATAAAACTCGTATTAGAGAAGAGTAACAATCGTAATTTCAAGATACAAATATATTTCAAATTAATATATTTCAAATTTTCGATAAAGAGTGGTAAATGACGAATTTCAGGTTAACAATTCATCTAGCTGCTCGACGAAATTTTTAAAGACCTATAGAACGCATTATTTTCATAACAGTGATGGACCTTCTCACTTATGGCAACTTTCAAACTGTTTACATTTCCTTTTAGAACAAACTGTGCAGCAGTGATAGGTTACTAAAGGAAGAAACGTAACGAACCAACACTGTGAACAGCTAAGGATGACAAGTAGGCTGCAATAATAACAAACAGATTTCAGGTGTCTTTGGATCAAGCCTCCCGTACTTAAGCTCCCTGCTAAATTCCCACATGAAATTTTCCGTAACTGTTGCTGCTCACTTGTTATCCTCAACTGTTGACAATATTGGCTCTATATGTTTAGTAATTAGTAATAGTTACAGCAAATTTCATCTCTTTAAGCGGCACATTGTGTTGTGAAGAATCCATATAATCTTATTATGGGATCGAAAATTCTTCGGTTTGTAACAAAAATTAGTCTAATTATCGATCTTTTACCAAAACGAAAGAAACAAAACTATGCTACTAAAAGAACAAATTTCATAACGAGAATAAAGAAATAAAAATTAGCTGTAAATACAAATAATAAACGAATAAACACAAAGGAGGCAACACCGTGGACAGCTAAGGACGACAAGTGAGCAGCAATAACGAGAAAACTCACGTCCATCACTTCATTTTTAACTTTCTTGTAGCCCCGGGTTGGAGTACTGAAATTCAGGTACCCCCTGGAGTTACTTCGCTGCATATTGACTTTAATTCATATGGCAAATTAGTAGCAGCCTTGGTAGTGTCGAGTCAGCACGTTGGTCTAGTGCACTGGAGGATCAACCAAAAAACCTTGGTTCAATACCTGGATGCGTGATGGCACGTGAGTTTTTGTCGCCTTTCCCACTGCTCATTTGCCATCCTTAACAGTTCAGGGTGTTGGCTCCATAACTAGTCATCATAACGATTCGAACTCCGAAACTTTGGTTCGTAAACCCCTCACTATTGTGAGTCTTCCAGTCTATTGCTTTGCGCAGTTAACAATAAAAATAACACTTTCCCTTTTTTTTGTTTTAGATTTTTTAAGCTACTATTTGTTTAATTATTATTTTTAATTATTATTTTTAATTATTATTTTTAATTATTATTTGTTATGATTTAAAAGCCAAAGTAGCAATCAAGTAAATGTACCTTTGGCGCAAAATGCTTTACACTAAAACAAACCATGAATAAGAAACTACACGCGATTCCCGGCTGCGCTACAATGCCAGACAGGAAAGCCCACTGGTTTGCCGCAAGGCGGAGAATTTGGGTCCATCGGGTAGAGATTTTAAAAATGGCCGGTCAGAAAGCCAAACAACTCGATTAGTGGTAAATAAACATAGCTGAGACTTGAAATATTCAAGGAAGTATTCATGGAACCATTGAAGAAATAGAGAATCGAATTGGGGTTAGAGATGAATCTAAGGAAAGTCATAAATGACAATAGCTGTGAGTGCATGACAGAAGTTGACTTTAAAAAAAACGTTAAAATCAGGCTTTAAGGGCAATTTGTTTTCGGCGGCAGATTGGTCATCACTCGCGAACCTCGAAATTTTGTTACGACGTAATCGTAGCCCTCATTGAATGCCAACATGGCCAACGGTTACCTATAATTTATATAATTTTCGGGGATCACGACTGACAAGCAACTCTCCGTTGATCAAAGCATTTCAACCACTAAGAGCTTACCGTATTATTATAACTAATTTATAAAACATAGCTGCATATTTTGTTCAACCAAAGTCAAAAAGAGAGATGTTAAAAAAAAAATAACAGTAATAGTAATCAGATTTTCGATAAAGTTATTTTACAGTTATGTAACCAAGATCCCGTTATATCTTTCGTTTATCTTCTTTAGTTTAGAATTGTTATTCTGCCCATAAAAAACGGTTTTGAAAGCGTATTTTCAGTTATGATCACTTGGATCACTTATCAGCGTATAAATTTAGCTTAAAAAACAAACGAACAGTGCGTCAAGAGCTGGATGACGCGACGCCCAACATACAAACGTACAGTAAGTACGGTTCATTAACGATTAACTTGACGTTTCCAATTTTTTTTCTTGTGTTGGACAGTTACGGCGGAAGAGAAATAAACCCAAACACCGAAGCGTTAGTTTTACATGTTTCGCGAAATGTATCGAATCGATTCCGTCGACATGATGCGCGTTAGAATTAAAGTTACACGTGGCGCCATGCAGTTGCGTACCAACACACTAATGATGGACTCCCTATCATATATTTAAAAAATAGCTAAAAAATTAAAGGTACATTCCACCCGATTGGCTTTCCTGTAGGGTTCAGTTTGACAACTTTAGTCCAGACGTGTGTCCCAAAGGCAATGTCAAAGGCAAAGGCAAAGGAATGTTGCAAAGGCAACCATTTTTCCAATTATTTCCCTCGTGAGAAATTGTTTTGCTACATTCACTCTAATCTATGTAAATATCGCAAAAGCTATTTCGTGCAGGATGCTCGAAATTAGTGAGTAGGAATGTCCTTTTAACTCTCTTCTAACCGTCTCTGGATGCAACGGTCAGGAGTTGTGGAGTTTACATTCCGTTTGAAAATAATAGCCTACCTTGGAATCCTCCTTCTCCAGCAGTGTAACTGATGTCGACCCTGGTCCCTTCGGGGCTGGTGTAACCATATCTGCCGGCAACTTCTCCGTCCGCATTTCTCACTTCCTCCTTTTGGATGCCGTCGTCATTGGTGTAAGCGTAGGACACTTGTCCCAAAACATCTTGACTGCGGAATTCGCTTCCTCCGATGTGTGGTTTGGCATAGACGGCGGGCGATGGCAACCAATAGGGTGCTGGTGCGGGTGCTGCTGGGGGTGCTGCAATCGTGTAATAACTGGTTTGTGGCCTGTAACCACCGTTGGCAGAAACTGCAGCCACCAACGCCAAAGATACAACCTGCAAACAAAATAATAATAATTAAATGAATCATTATGTCAGCTAATTTTATTTTAATTAATGCAAATGTTAATTAATTTTATTTTAATTAATGCAAATGTTAATTAATTTTAATTAAAGTGGAATTTCTGTACATGTATCATTAAAATTCGTGATTAAAATTAATGCCTTCGATTCCACGATTTGGATGATGTGGGGATGGACCAGTGATGCACCCAGGGCGGAAAGGGATGGAGAGAGGGAAAGTCATGCTTCCCCCCCCCCCTCCCCAACAACATCTGAGGTTAACATTAAAATTTATCAAAAGTGGACAAATCAGGTATTTACTGCAATTAAAAAAAAATCTGAAGATTGGCTTTTCAAACGTTTTAAAGGCTCTAAAATTACTGCAAATAAGTTGTTTTAAAGAACTTATAACACCCTCCTACATCTTAGCACAATTCTCGGCTCCTACTTAGAAGTTAAATTATTATTTTGTTCTCTTCCCCTTCCCCCCCCCCTACAAAATTCCTGGCTCCCCACTGTAATGGACGACGGATGAAGCGTCATGTTTCTATTCAATGGAGGCCACTTTTTGTTGCTATAAAATACAAAATTTTAAACGTCATCAGTTCTAACTTTAAGGTGAATGACGTTTCATCTCATGGTGCAGACGTTCAATACATGGTTAA
>JAHWFP010074443.1:7267-18506 GCA_023313725.1 Lithobius niger
CCCCCCCCCCCCTCCCTACCCTCCTCTTCCCCATCCTCAGAAGCTACGGCCCTGCAGAAACCATTACTTTGCGTATCGTATCACAAAATAAAAACGGTCAGGTACAATTGAATTCTGCAGTAAGATTTCACTTGGGTATTATTTTAATTATGGAGTATGCAAGTCAGGTGTGGTGTACTTATCTTGTTAGAGATATATTAAACTAGTAGAAACTGTGCAGAGGTCCTTCACCAAATATCTACGGGCCTGCAGAAGCATGAACTATGCTCGGCGACTTGCACATTTAAATCTTGAATCCTTAGAGCATAGACGGCTAATAGCTGATCTTTGCCTTACTTTCTCAATTTTAAAGAGGTTCATAGATGTGGATCCTGGCTTATATTTTGAGGTGCGCGTATACTCGAGGGCATAATCTCAAATTAAAGGTACAAAAAACAAAGAGAAACTGCACACAATATTTCTTTTCGAACAGGGTCGTTCAACCATGGAACTGTCTACCACCGGAGCATTGAAAGAGTGTAAACGGTTTTGAACGGGGGTTGAAAACTATAAATTTAGCTAAATACTTAAAGTGTTTTTAAATAATTAAATACACAACCGCACATACAGTTGTACATTTTTTTAAGAGATCATTTTAATGTTAAGAATATCGTTCGGTAAATTTTTATTGATCAATCTGGGTATTAGCAGACACCAGTTAACCTTTGCATTCATGGCAAGAAATTTTATTATTATTGTTATTATTTTTATTAAGACTAACAATTAGTTTTAGCCAAGCTTTAAACAATACATTATTTTATTATTCTTTAAGAAACATTGACAATGATACCCAGCTTCTCCCCCCCCCCCCCTCTGCCCACTTGTCCCTCACGTTTGGCGATGCCATCGGGGATCATTGTGTCCCTGGTAGGTCTAACCTTGGTGGTAAGGCATTCGTGACCCCAACCCAATACCATCAACCCTTCCTCTGCAGCCTAGCAGTCGCCTGCGTTTTAAAATTTTAAACTGTTTAACTTTTGTAATTTATATATATATATATTTTTAGTTTTAACATCGGATGGCAGTCAGTGACCACCAGGCCCTTGCCATTCCGGTTGCGTTTGCAACAAACCAATATTATTATAAATACTACAGCAACAACAACATTATCCTAGATGTAAAGCTTGTTGGTTGGTGTTCTTGTCTTGTGTTTGGACGATAGCTCGTTGCAACATTTGTAACAACATTTTGGAACCTTTCGTCTGTACCCTGTCACGCATAGGCACATGTTTAATATGCCAAACGAATACAGCTTTCAGAATTCTGAATTTCACCGGATGGAAAATTAGTATCGCATCACAAAAGTTGGTATGATGCAGACAGGGAAACAATTTGAAATCATCAGTCGTTGAAATCCCACAAACCTATAAAAGAGTTTGTTGATTAAAGAAGAGGGCCATACGCCAAGTTTTCTGGTTAATGGGTAAACCTTAGCGGCCCTTTCTTCGTGGAATGATATCACTACTTTCTAAGGCCGACCATTTTCGGAAACATGACGGCCAACGTTGGTGTTGGGTGGATTTAGATATACGAGCCGATCATTGCCGCAATTGCCCTTTTAATGCAATGCAGGAACAATCCTAATCATCATCAGCAGATGGGGGCGCGACTTCACAACATAATATCGCAGTTAGAAGCTAAGCTAAACTGAATTGTCAATATGGCGCTGGTTATGGCTCTGCCGGTTCGAGGAAACAGTCATTGATGAGAGTTCACAGAAGCGAATGGTTCAATTCTCATTGTTGGGTACAACTGGGTGCATTTACGCGAGCGATTACATAGATGGCTATCCAAATAGCATTGTTGCCATGACGACAATACTTTCGCCATCGCAATGACTTGCAGCCAGCCTTTAGCTGCCAGACAGAGTTGCAAGATTGGCACGAAAATATACCCTAGTTCAAATTCAAGAGAAAAAGGAAACCACTTTACCTGAACAGCAGCTCAACGACAAACTAAATTTAGCACTATCTTTTACACTATTCACTTACCCCATAATAAATGTTGGTCATGCATGGAGGCTAGTGTCACGCTTGGATGTCTAGACTATAGTATGCAATTTCCTCCTTATACGTCCCATTGAACTGATGCCATTTCAAGACCGAACAAAACGAACTTGAAACTTTCAAATCCGGCCTGCTACATCGTGCCAAATAGGTTTGTTTGCACCTGCATTTATTTGCGAGCCAAGTTGTTGACAAAGTAAACGAAGACTTGTCAATTGAACTATTGTAAGACGAACACAAGTAATTATGTATATGTATGCTATCTCTGGATTGAACAAAAAACTATAAACAGGATTGGTATAACAACAGTGACCGCAGTCCTACGTCTACATAGCTTGTGTGGGCGCAGGTGGATGAATAATAGCCTGAATAATACATTCGCTAACTGGGAAGGGGAATTTGGAAAGGGGATCTACGAGTCAGGATACTGAGCAACACGCTCTTTCAGAAACCATGAGATCTGGTCTGGCTTATTACGTATATTCCCACGCTATCATGATCGGCAGTTCTCCGGTTCGAATCCCTGCGATCACTTCTCTACCTCTAAAGTTTCTGAAAAAAAAGTTCAAAATTAGCTTGGTTCTTCGACGCGAGCGTTAGTTAATGTCAGGTGGCGTAAGAATCTAAGAAACTAAGAAAAAAAACACGGTTGGGCTTTGCAACGGGAGGAAAGTGAAAAGAATGAAACTACAGCAAGAAGATAAATATAAGTCCTGAGTTACTTCACTAGGTAACAATGGCTCCGCACATGGTAACACTAAAATCTTTAGTGTCTTCCTTTAGTGAAAGGAAAAGTGTAGGCGTCTGTTTTAGATATGTACCCGACCTTTTCGATTATTATTGTTAACGACATCCTAAATAATCTTGTTAGATTATTTTTAATATATGTACCCGACATGACATACGCCGGTCTATCTGGTTCCCGCATGCACGAACGAAATTCTATACCGGACAGCATGAAATGAAAACGGTTGCCGACTGCCCCTTGTTCCCCCTCCCATCCCCCCCCCCCTGCACTCCCGCATTCCCCCCATTTTGTGCTCTTAATTTTCCCCTCAAGGACCCCGCCCCCTCGGAACCCCCGGTGTTTGGTCTTCTCAGGAAAGTAAATCGCGTTTTCAATGAAGGGCGCCATTCTTATTCTCAGTGTGGCTGCATTGCCTGTTTCTTCGTTTTGATACCAACGCGATAAGCCCGCAACAACCATCGTGCATGCAGTGATTGTTACTCAACAAACTTTGAAACTCGGCTCTGTCTTTTTTGGAAAGTATTGTTTTCATCTATTGTGGCCATTGTTATAGGCTTCTACAATATCAGCGGCGTCTTATTCCATACACCAAAACATTCGCCAGCTTAATCGCACCGAATAATACTATCGACGTCAAATGAAAACTTGAGCATTGCTATATACCGAAAGTAGCCAAGTTATAATTTTCATTTGACCTTCGAACTTTTAAGCAGTGCGATTAACTTGGCGAACGTTTTGATGTGTTGATATCACTCCTTTGAAGGGTCGAACCATTCGGAACTTGGCGGCCCCTTTTACCAGTTTTGGTTTTTGATATGATTCTCTTAAGCTCAATAAAGTAAAAGTCAATTAGTATATAGATGATATATATCGCGTTTGTTACTGATTGTGACAGGCCATCGACAATACCCTTCACATTGCCGACCACTCGCCCTATTTCTTTGCTACCGTACCAAGAATGAACCTACTCGTCCTCTTTCATTGCTACCACCCAAAGAATGAAGTCGCTCCCCCTATTTCATTCTTTAATGGCTGGCTTTCTGTGTCCGCATCCCAAAACTTCATTGTTTTATCCACATCCCAATAGTTTGCCTAATAAGCGAAATATACACATAGATTGGCAACCATGTCTGTGGAATAGCCTAAAATGGGGCATTTTATTACCATTATTCTAGAATCCTTTTATTCCATTTTTTTCTTTGTTTTAGTTTTGTGTCCACGTGGTGAATCGTGAAACATCCTTAGCAACATCCGCAACAATACGACAACAAAACAGAGGAAGGCAAGCAACAAATCGTCTATAGTTTAACAACGAAATGCAATACTCCATCCGTGTGCATATAGCGATAAAATTAAGTACAATTATTGTTAAGCGGGGACAATTCGGAAAAAAAAGCACAGAGAGAAAAGAAACCATAGTACCCACCCATACAGGGTACAGGCTTTTCGGCTATTGTTGGCTATTGTTGCTTTGTATGAAGTTAGATGCAGGATGCATGGTCTTGGACCAATTTCCTGCGTAAATAAAATTCAATTCAATTCCAAGCGAGTGAGGTTGAATACTCAATTGACTTTGGATTTTGTATATCGTTTTGTCATTATGTTAGCAATTTTGTTTTGATCTAATTCATGACAAGGGAGCTTTGGAAACATGAAATTCCGAAATATTTGAAATGCTGATGTTTAGTAGCGGCAGTAAGGGAGCCCGATCTATAACGCTAGTGATCACGAGCACTACACGAACAAAACATAATATACCATGGTGAAAGTTAGTTTATACAGTAAACACTGCAAAAAATAATTACATATCGAAAAAAAACCTCCAGTTTCACACGTTTTGAAACACGCGGACGTTTCTTTATCACTTCTACAGCAAATTTCGCACGTGATGAAGAGCTATACAGATGTTGGATTAGTTCTCTTCATATCCAGGAATTGCCGTACAAGATGGAAATAAAAATATTGAAAACCAACTAATGTAGGCTATAATAGCACCTCACGCTCGGCCAAGTAGCCTAACAGAATGTGATCCTCAGAACTAAATTATGCCTAGTATAATAAATATTCCTGATATACTATGATATACTATAGGCCTAGTCTACTATGCCTATAGTGTAATAAATATCCCTAGTATAATAACTAAATATAAAAATTATACGGCAAGTGTAATAAATTATCTACTCGGCTAGTATGGCCACCAGCCTGGTCGAGTAACTTGATCGCGGCTCTAGCTTCTGGTTCCATGACGTTAAACAGCCTAGCCATTTAAATGTTTTAGTAAGCAAGCTGAAGAGACTTATTGTGCTGAAGCTCCGTTGTCACTGCTTTTATTTGACTCCGTGAAACCTGAATTCCTTACGTTACAATTCCGCCATCAAAAATTTGCACCAGCAAAAATCGGATCATTAATGAATTTTACCAGGGGCATCCATTAAAAATAAACGTTTAATGTTCAGTGCTTAATAGTGACGTTGCCTTTGCACAATACTCGTGTTTCGCAATTCGCTTGACGGAAAAGAAACATAATGATAGCCAGTATTAAGTTGGCACATTTGTCAGTGTGTAAATCTAAAGCAGAACCGGATGCTAGATCGAGTTTCAGAGAGATAGCCAGATGAATATCAGGCTGAAAGCCAGAGGGCTTGTGCCTAGACTTGTGGGAGGAATTGTCTCTTTCCATGAAGTCTCTCAGCAGGCGCTTGAAAGATGACACACTGTGTGCTGCCACAATGCTTTGAGGGAGTCTGTGCCAGTGGTCCACAGTCCTGTACAGAAAAGAATACTTCACAGTGTTGTAGTGAACTTTCTTTCTTGATAGATGAGGTGCGTTTCCACGGGTTCTGCTCATTCCAGAGATTCAGAAACCCATTCACATCTTTGCCAATAGACTCAATCTTCTACAGCTCTATGAGGTCCGAAAACTGGTAGAGTTGCTTAATAGTTTGGAAGATGAAGCGAGCGAGACATGTGTCATAGGGTAGTACAGGGAGTTGGGGACACAATTTAGTTCCGAGACGTTGCACCCTTTCCACGACATACGGGTCCTTAACTGACAAGGTGTGGTGACCATGTAACGGTGAAGTCCCTGTAGGGTCGGACGTAAGCGAGATAAAGTTTTTGGAGAGATTTCAGACTGAGATACGTAAAACTTCTGTTAATTCTGCCAAATACAAGTTAGCATTTTCGCACCATCGAAGAGCATTGTCTAGATGGCGGCTGGTCATTTCTCACAATAACTCCGACGTCTTTTTCCTCAGTTGAATCAGTAATTGACTTTTGGCCAATGCAGTAGGTGTGGCAGATGTTGTTAGCTCAAAAATGGAGTGATTTGTATTTAAGCCCATTAACATTGAGAAGCCACTTTTTGGACCAGAGAGACATTATCCAGATCATCCTGTAGGGCTTTACTGTCATTCAATGCCTGAATAGCACGAGCAAGCTAATGTCGTCTGCAAACATACCAAGGTTAGAGTTAAGGTTGTCAGACAAATCATTAATATAGATGAGGAAGAGGATGGGCCCAAGGAGCGAGCCCAGAGGCATCCCACTGGTCAAGGGCTTCCAGTTGCTGTGGTGACATTAATTGAAACAGGTTTGCTGCCTACCATTCAGAAAGTCAGCCAGCCTGTTGAATAAGGCACCATAGATTCCAATCCTATTTACTTTCCAGAGCGGCAAGTTGATTGGGATACTATCGAAGGCCTTGGCAAAGTCAAGATACTGGGAAATGCATGTCCATGTTGGTGTAGCTTTGGACAAGATTAGTAGTATAAGAACACTGTGAAAAAAAAATTGTGGGCAAGAAGGAAATCCTTGATGGTAGCCTAACAGTTAACACCCAACCTGTTATGCTTTAAGGCCCATCTTCATGCTTGGAGGGGGAACGCCCCTTGAATTCTTTTTTTCTGGGGAAATGGATGGGGGGTGTCTTTGAGCCATCGCTTGATGCTGTCTTTCTTCTGTATCTTATCTTTAACAAATGACTCCAGAATTTTGCAGCAAACGCAGGTACAGCTAATTAGCCTACAGTTATTAGGTTGCTGTTTATCCCCATTTTTAAATTAGGGGTCATATTTGCAAGTTTCCAAGTATCAGGTAAGGTTGATTCACAAAGTGAGGATTGCATAATGAGTAAGTGGTATGACCAGCTGGTGTACACTCCTTAAGCATACAGGCTGGTATTTCGTCCGGCCCATAAGCTTTATTTGCATTGAGCTTCAGAAGAGACCAAGAACATTGCTGGGAGTAAGTTCGATATCATTGATATCATTGATGTCATTGAACTAACTCCCAGCAATGTTCTTGGTCTCTTCTGAAGCACTACACAGGAAGAAATTATTGTGGGTTCCGGGAGTAAAAACAGAATGAAAGAAAGTGATCATAGCGTCTGTAATTTCACCGTCTTCATTAAGGAGATGGCCACTGTTATTGACAATGTGCTGTACTTAATGGTTTGTTAAGTCTAAAAGAGTGCACGCATTTGTAGCATGTCGACAGAAACATTGTCCACAAACTTTTCTTCGTAGAGTGATTTGTATTTTTTATACCAATTCTGGCTTATAATTCCTGACTTGCTTTTAGTGCGTCGAGACGGCTCTGTCATGTTTCATTGCTTCTGTTTTTTACCTTGTGCAGTGTGGTGACTTTTGGGGTCATTCACGGCACAGAGTACTTTGAGGTGGGTAGACAACGGCACTAAATGTTTAATTCCCTCCAAAATGTCGTGTGAAAAGTAGGTCCACTGGGAGGTGGCAGTGGCCTCCATAGCTCATGCCATGTTTCAAGTTGCCAAAATTTAGCAGCTCGGCAAAGTATACCCTACAGAACTTCCTCTGTCGCCTGCCCCTTGCCCGTACAGGCCAGGTGAATGAGAACACAATTATGGTCTCTTTTACGAAGTCGGGGTAAGTACTTATTAAGGGAGAGAACGTAAACCGAAATCCTAACCGAAACTTGAAAACCCAAAATCTGCCCATCTTCTGTATCGACAGGGTTCGTCATATGCAGCATGAATGGTTCCGGGGCTTCGTATCGGCACGTCGGTTGGAGCAGGCAAGACGGACTCCCGTCGTTTGATCATTGGTCCTGGTGCGGTTCCGGTACTTTTTCTGCCTGCAGCGCCGTCTCCTGGCAATACGTGGCTGCAACTACTCAGTCTTCCCTTTCCCTACAAGAACCATAGATTCTAATCCTTGGCTTTTGATGTCTGTTACTACAATTGATTGTTTAAACCTGATGTATTCTTATTCTTATGACAATATACACTTGATGTATCTCATATTCTCATGCCAATTGTTACCTGCCCGTACGACCAACTTACGGGTAGTAACAAAGTGCTGAAGCCTTTTCTGACATTCCAACCATCAACCCCAACCATTCCTGATGTAAACCATTTTCAGCCTACTTATTTATTACTTTTTTTCCCCTTTAACTTACCGGCCCATTAGCTTACTTATTAAGAGATTACTTAGTCAGAACTCATCACCAAACCTTGTAGGCCGTATCAATTGGCGGGCGGGCAAACCAATATCAAATTAAACCTGGACCGAAACGGCAAAAAGGTAATTCTTGACTCAGTCTCATCCTTAACTTAAGTTAGTCCATAGTGTGTCAACCTTCTAATTATTACCATCCGCTGATACACCCCTTAGCCAGTTTTATTATTTATTTACGAACACAGATGTATAAACAGGACGTATAGAATGCACGGGGAAAATTTGACGTAAATCGGATGATGGGTGTTAATTTTATCATGAATACAGACAGACCAAAACACCGGTTTCGCGCCGTACTCACTGAAGAATTCATGAAAATTAATAAGCCCACGCGCCACGGCTGTCAAAATTGGTAAAATACCAATGACAGACAAGTTCAAACGATCAAATGGTTTGTAGGCCTATTGGTATTTATTCAATACACATAACTTTGCGAGTCTTCACGGTGCGAAGCACATTTGGAAAACCACTGGCAGATAAATTAACCCACCCACACACCATCCGTATGGGTGTTTACGTTTTTAAAAAACTTTTGCTGTTTTTTGGTCTTTCGTATTCTTCTTCCACAGTCATTTTTATAGAGCAGCGGCAAGTGACGTCATATTGGCTACGAGATAGCATCTGGAGGGCATAACTACAAGGTGCACTAGATTAAAATGTAAGGGAACACAACGGCATTTCTATTCAAGACAGTGCTTTGACAGCGGATTTCTAAGGCTTAAAAAACGTTGTGATCTCCAACAACAAAAATCACGCGTTATAGGCTTAAGAAAGCCAGTCTAATAGCAATGGCTTCAGTAAGATGACCTTCTGTCCCCCCCTCCAGTGCCCCTTGCAGCTAACCCTGTTACTGGCTCCACCATAGAGTTATACACAATAATACTACGTTATTCACTGCTCTATAGAAACGCGTGACTTTTGATAATCATCGTCGACAGGAAGGAAGTATTCGTTTCCACCAGGATGTTAAGTTGAGTGCAGGAACCTTTTCTTTTAGGCCTATATACTTATCAAAATTTATAACGCTATACTCGTTAAATTTTACAAGGAGTCAACAACCATGTCGTATTTACCTCAATAAATGTTCCTTAATGATTAGGCTCGTGTCCGTTTTCGTTAAAATGTTCTAGGATAGGAGCTTAAAAGGAAATTCGGAAGTAGGTGTGATTATTGTATAAATGTGGACGCGAAAGGGAAGAATGTAAGGAATGGTTTTTTTTCCCTTATTTTCAGTTGAAAGCGTGGAAATTTCCGTTTTGTTAGCAGGGAGTGACAAGGGGGGAGGGAGGCGATTATTTGTGCCAGCCCAGGGAATTTGTAGACCCATGGAAGAACTTGACGTATCACTAACGCTATATTTATGTGGTGTTTTATATTATTTAAAACATTTAAACTGCTTAAAAATAAAATTTACGTGCACGAACAGAATGATATTAACTATTAAATCCTGGAATAATTTGGAAACGCCGTCGATTGAATGCATAACTATACAAAGGATACGTTTTTAATTGTTTCAGATACATTTGTCCTGCGTTTTCATGTTTTTTATTGGTATTAATTTATGTACTGGAATTCGTTATTTTTGTGGTTTTTAAAAAAAATATTTACACATAATGCTTATGTTATTGTTAATAATTGGAATTGTGTAGATACACTTAAACGTTTGACTACCGGTATATAGAAATTATTTTATTTTTGCATCATCCAAATTAATTAAGAAAACCAAACATACAAGCACGTAAAATAAATAAATAAATAAATGTGTTATAAACCTCTGAGAAGCCTATATAAAACGTAGAGAAGCAAGGTAAACATGTTGGTTTCCACGGGTCCCACTGGGGTAGGTTATGACGGTCTCCCCAACGCCCTCTCTCCTCACCTAACAAAAAAAAAGTGGGGAGGGGGGGAGGGCTCTTGACATCCAGTTTGTATTAAGCCCGGGGAATTCGGTCTTGGACCTTGTTAGTATTGAATAGCAGTGTAAGCCTTTATCGAACACAAATGTTATGGTTTCTTGGGGTACTTAAACGATCACCAAAATGGCGTTTTGGAGCATGGCACTTCGTTTCACGATAACTCGACTTTGAGTGCATGAACATCTTAGGAAGCTTCACCATCTTTGGGAGCTGGGTCATAAAATAATTAGAAAAAAAAAGCTAAACGAACTCGTCCTTTCTAAAACGAAGTTAATTTATGTAAGGACCATGAATTCCGTAAGGTTTCAGATACGGTACCACAATGTTCTGCAGAGTTTAGTCCACGTGAAACCTTACTGCTCTGTCAACCAATAAACACGTAATAAAATTAAAACCCTTGTAACTGCATGCCCAAGCTTGTAACTGCATAGCTGGTAATTTAAAAAAGGGGAAGAGACTAATTTAATGTAGAGTTTTTACGCATAGTACAGTATAGATCATACTTTAGAAACTGTAACAAAGATGAAATAATACATGACTGTGTCTAGTTATGTTTAGATTGCAGAGCAATGTATTTTTGATATTGGTAAAGTTCAATGCCAATTAGTTTGGAATTAACGAGAATTGTGTAAACACATAGCCTCACGCGCACACCTCACACATCTCGCAAATTTTTTTCCATTTTTTTTTTTTCAGTATAGTGATATGCTTTCCGTTCATTACTCTGCTGATGATTCTTGACGATTGGTTTTTTTTTAAAAACATTTTTCTGCCTAGCAATAATGCAACTTACGCAGACACCAATGATTAGCTTGCTACCATATTCAAAATTAAAATAATAATAATAATAATACAGCAGTAAGGTTTCACAAGGACTAAACGCTGCTGCAACACTGTCGTTAAAAAAAAAATTTATTTAATAAATTTGTATGATAGTATTAGACATATAATTTACTTCAGTAGATTACAATTATTCGGCCGTGCGAGAGATGCTACAATGCGTGTGTTTTCCGTTGCGCTGTAAAATTTAATTCA
>JAHWFP010074444.1:0-73861 GCA_023313725.1 Lithobius niger
GAGGAGGTGATACAGTCTGCCTCAATAACGAAAGGATGGCAAGGAAAGAACCCATTTTTAAACTGCTACAAAGTTAACAACCCCAAAATACAAAGTTTTCTCGTAAAGACTTTTTTTTTAAAGCCTGCTCTACAAAGTGAGGTACAGTGAGAAGATATTACACTTGGGAACGTGAATTTGAAAATACTCAAAAAAAAAATTTGAAAATAAACAACAACAAAAACTCATTTGAAAAATCCATGACTTTTCTAGCTTTTCAAGAAATTTTTTGTCATCATGCGCAATTTAAAGGGCTCACACCAAAATAAGAATTAGTGCACTAATTTGTTATTCAATATGAATAATAATGAAAACTATCAAAAATGATGGAGTTCCAGAACAAACCAAAAATTCCATCCAAGACTCGTATTCTGAACGATCACGTGAAGCCTTTAAAGTAGTTTTTAAATTGTTAAAGCCACGGTCCACGCAGAACAGCACTTGAAAGGTATCTGTTTATGACAGACTATAATCATTTGGAAGCCACTTTGAGGCTTCCTTCAGGCCCACTTTTTCAGACCTCAAATCCATAAATTCGAGACTGCAAAGTATTTTTTTTACTTTTTTCCCCAATTAACGTTTTTGTCTCTTGTTGCCCAAGATGCTCGTTTAAGTTATGTCGCAGCACAATTTCCTTTACATTCTGGATTTCAAAGCAATGGGACAAACAAAAATTTTGGAGGAGGTGGGGGAGGGACAAATGTTACGCCCCCCCCTCCCCCCCACACACCCTTGACTACTTAATTTGTATTGTACGAATATTTTTCCTTTAGGTAATGTATGGCTTCATCAAAATACAAGTTTTGAAGAAAATAGCAAATAAGTAGATTTTGCGAAGTAGTGTTACGCCCCCGGCTCGGTTTTTTTGGGAACCCCACCCCCTCCCCCCTGTTATTTACGCCACTGTTTCAAAGATTATCTTTTCTGACCTTTCGATCGTGTTTTTTTAGAGGTTGACGACTGAAAAATTTGTACGGCTTGTGAACTGATAACGATTTTGACAACCAATACAGAACGAAGGAGTAAAAAGGAATTGTTATGCGTTGTGAATACTTCAGCTATTTTGGAGTTGACTAAAGCATCCTCGTGCTCTGAGTTGGGGGTGATGGACACCTACGTAGTTACTCATCACCCCCAAGATTGTTCACGTAGCAATGCACCTGAGTGGGAGATCAACAAACATTTTGAACTACGAAAGCAAATGTCATTTTTCTAGATAAGGAACGCCCGCCCATGTCTGCATCCACGCCCATGTTTGTAGGCTCAGAACAAACAAAGAAACGCATACACGTACACACTCATACCTGCACAAAGTACAACTACGGTAGGAAGGCCCAAGTTTTTCTATCACACTAATAAATTAATGTGTCATTAACAGATGGCGATATCGGCAGCTAATTCAAAACAAAACGATGAAACAGTTCACGAGCGTACATTTTATTTTTAACCGCGGGGGGGGGGGGGGGGAGAGGATGAAACTGAAAGTGCCTTCTTCTTATATAGATATTTCGCTTGCACCACACCATAGGCGAACATTGTAACAGCCAATCACAACGAAACAGGTGGTGACACCAACGCTAGAACCAAGGCGGTTCACGATGCAGCTTCAAGGGCAAATCCTGTTTAAATATTTAATTGCAGGCTTGATTCCTGCTTATTTTAATTTTAGTAAATTGTTAAAAGCACTTCGGCGTCAATGCTATTCAGCACCGAAGTGTTCATGTGGGCGTGTGGTGAGCAAAGAGGTGGCGAATGCGTGGCTGGGGGCGACATCTACCGAGAAAGCCGAATGCCAAACACCAACCTCACCACTGCTCAGCCAACTGAGACATATCCTGCTGTGGGTTGCGACACTGCCAGAACAAACGTGGCAGTGTGAAAACTTGGCTTCCTACTAGACCGGTGAACCTTTTTCTCCATATGTTATATTTAAATGTACAGTTTTCAAACATGGGCCAGTTTTTAATTGTATTGCAAGCGGTGGATTGTATCCGGGGAATTTCCGTTATGTATGTCATAACCTTTATCGCCTTTTTTTTTGGGGGGGGGGGGGGGGACGTCACAATTAGTTGGTTGACTGATGAATGTATCAATAATTGTAGGAGAAAGTAATTTAATCCCAACTCCAGTCATTTTCATGAAAACATCAACGAGCAAGGTCACTCATACCCCAAGTGAACATTGACCCCCATTAGCCTGAGTGTCTACTATGCCCCCCCCCCTCCCAAAAAAAAAACAATGTGTTTTCACTGAGGGTTACAAAACCACCTAATAACCTTATGAACTTTACATATCTGCCTGAAAGAGGTGAGGTCTGCACAAATTTGAATTGCTCATTTCATGGCTGCGGAGGGGCGGCGGGCGAACGTCTAAACTGGATCATCGTCTAATAGGATAAGTGTCTAATATTTACATCTCTGTTGATAAATCGGCGTCAAATACGCACGCACACATGCATGCATGCATGCACAGGCAAAAGAACCATAATTGCAGCACTTTTTTTTACCACATTATTTTTTTTTTAACTCTTAAGTCAAAAACACTCATGATAAGGGCAACAGTCCCAATCGTATTTCCAATTTCTTCTAAAATTCATCCCTCCCTCCCTCCCAGCGGTGCCATGAATGGCAAAGGAAAAAATGAGCAAAAAATCCAGTTTTCGCCCTCAAAACGGCAAAGGAAGTGAAGCTTTCTTTTTACTTGCGTTGGAGCAAAAAACTTAGACATAAATCTAGACAGAAAAATCAGGTGTGTAGGGGAAGGAGGCGCTCACAAGTTCCACCTCAACGCCAAAAAAGGAAAGAACCACCTGGACGGGACGAGGAAAGGGAGGAACGGCCACCGCTCAAATTTCAATAGGCCAGCTCATCCATTCAGGTATATGCACACAACATCAACATAGTTCGGTAGCCGTAATCCGATGGTGAGTGGAGAAAGTTGAATTGAACTCCCTGGTGAAAAGATTTTTTTTTAAATGAAACATAAGAAAAGGATCCTTATGTGCAGAAATGCTCAAAACTGTTGTTAGCATCAAAAACGGAAATTGTAGAATTAACGTCCTTTTCAACTGCTAAGGTTATCTCGGGATGGAGAGGGACAATTTTGCTTGGAAATATCTACGATTTTTTACGTGTGACAATCGACATGAGCACGAGTGCATTTCCGGGGCCCTTCTCTTGTAGAATGCACAATTCAATGCACAACTGTTAAATGGGCCAGGTTGGACCTTCAGCTTGTCAGATGGTCGTGCTAACCATCAAGCCACCCTCACTGTCCATCCATCATCAAAATAAAATAAAAAATACTAACTGAAAATCTCATACGTTTTGATACAATGTAGTGGTTTTTATTATTATCCTAATTGTAAGGGTTCGTTTCGGTCTGCACTTGTTTCATACTTTGGAATTGTGGTGTAAAATTGAAATGAGAATGCAGTAAATAAACTAATCTATTACATCATCTCCAGCTCGGCCAAGTAATTGTGATTTGAAAATCGCAGTTATGTGCCTATACAAAGATTTACATAAAGTAAACAATGTAATTACATGCATATAGAGAAGTGACAATAACGTCTTATTCACTGTCTAATTCGTATCGAGAGTGGACTAGTCGGTGAGATAGCTGCAAGGGGCACTGGATATACGTGGAGGTAAAAACACGAGCGCAGTTTGTCAAGCCAAAGCTGGGAGAGCGGACAAACGTTTTTAGGCCTAAGAAATCGCTCTCGCAGCATAGGCTTGACTAAAGATGCCGTTGTTTTTTACCTTCATTTGTATTCAGTGCCCCTTGTAGTTAGCTCAAAGACCATCTCCGATTTGAGCTAGGACGATATATGGTAAACTGTGTTTAATTCGCGACTTAAGGCGCAGCCAGCATCGATACTACCGCTTTGATTATCATGGGTAACAAAATGTTGGAGAAACACAACTCTGACGAGTAGGGTAAAACACGCATGGCTACAGTTACACTGTGATACTCTTTGCAAAATTTATTCTACCACGGGCAAAAGTTTGAATTAATTTTCCAATAGCTGTTCGATTTTTAGAAACTAATGTTTGCATCATTTTTAATATATACAGCGTTTTCACATTGGTGACAACCTGCTCAATTACGATAGAAATGATGAATTATGGGATGTGTAATATCCTAGGACGATATATGGTAAACTGCAATATGGTAATCCTACAATATTATTTATTAATTTTATTCACAAAATTATTGTAACCCCCTAAAAAGAGCATGACAGCAATTTCAGATTAAAACAACAATTTCACGAATCTGATTCAGGCGAGAGCAGAGGCGGGAATGGAGTACAACCAGGCACCACCATATTTTTCCTATAGGGTGGTGCCTGGTTGTACCCCGGTTATAGAGGGTTACAATAATTTTGTAAATAAAATAAATAATTAAATATATTGTAGGATTGGACTGGGGCGAATCTCATCAGATCTCATTCAGACGATAACTGGAAGTTAGCTGGCGCCATGTTGGCATTATTGACGTCGGAAGGAATGATGCTTGCCAAGGTTTGGAATGCATTGTTTCTAGTATAGTTGCGCCCCCCTGATGGTAGCCAAGTCACCAGTATGGCGATAGTGTAGCTGCACTATCATGTCCATCCGTGAAGATTTGTTGCGAATATGGCAAAACTTACCAAGTTATGCCCATAATTCACAACCATACAGCATGAATAAGGGTGAACTTCAACCACATAAACGAAATTTTGCCACCAAATTCACCATATTTCCTACTCACAATCTCATTTTGCTGGTTTCATGTGGGCCATTATCTTTCGATTTACCAACACCGGACATTACTACACAGATCCATGTAAAAGTGTGGTTGATGCGGTAAAGTTACGCTTTACAGCCAAATTGTACAGCACATTTCCTGACTTTTGCCGTGGCTTAGCTTTTATGGCTGTTGGTTTACTCGGCGTGCAGTAACCAGACGTACAGACAGGCTTGTCGTAAAAGAGCAGTATAAATGAGGGATACGATACGTAATATCTGTAATGGAATGCTATAAAAGTTATAACTAACTTTTCGAACTTTCTGTTTCCGCAAGTGCGCAAGGATAGCGACTAATGTAAAGAGAAATCCAGCTATTTAATGCGCAATTTTAAATCTATTTATAACTCAAAAGGGTAGCGAATGGCACAAATAAATTCAAATTACGAAAGCTTATCGTTATTTTAATAATAACCTTAGTGCCGAGTGTAGATTTGGCAACCGCGAATTGGTCAGAGAGCTATTTTTAATTTTCATCTGTCACTTACTCTAATTACGACAAATAGCTTAATTTAGTACATTTTATAATTACTATGGGTTTTGAAATAATGATCACATTATTAATACCATAAACAAGCTCTGATTTGCTGTTGTATTCTTACGTCATCTGCTTTTGCCAATCAAAACGGACGATATGCTACGATCGTCTACCAGCTAACACTTAACAAACGAACACGAGCGCCATCTCATACCATAAATGGATACCACGACGGAGAAGTGCAAGGCCAACTGAGATTGAATAGCTGCACTCCGCAGTACAGCGAGAAGTGGAAAACAACGAGGAGAAGTGGAAACATGGTTGATAACGCATATTCATTAACGCCCTATTGCCACACAGTAAAGGATGTTGCCCACCGTCGTTGTCAACCAGGAGGGGGTGAGTCCTTACCATGCCTGTCCTTAGCCGACCAGCTAGTCTCAGCTTAAAAGCAACGCTTCCTGCTAAATAAAAGGGCCTTTACATGCACGTGATAAATATCAAAACTCTACGTGGAAATGTGAATAAAATTATTGAGGAGGAATCAGACATAAGCATTTTTTTTTAACAGACGCTTGCCCCTAACAGGCAAAGAACTCTCAAGTTGACAGACGTTAAAAACGTTAAAAAAAATAACTCGATGCATGACCTCGAATGTGAGTTCATTTCAGATAAATAGCTCAAGCTAATAAATTTTTTATCTTTATTTATAACTCAAGTTTTATTTTCTCTCAAACCTTACTGGCAGCTACTCATACTTGTTGTATATTTAGTAAGTGTTTGCCGCAGTTGATTAAATTTCCTCAAAATAATAAATAATAACAACATCAACAAGAGAATGCTGATGGAAGAGAAGCTTATCTATCATACAAGGTATTCGTCGTAACGTTTTCCCCAGCAACTCAGGGATGGTGAATCAATCAGAATTTGCGGCAAGCTATTCAACGCGGATATTGCACGTGTCGTCCAAGGGAGCTTCCCGGAATAAGAAGATGTTTAGAGTTTCAAACTATGTCCATAAGTAAATGTAGTTGGCGACCATTTAATAATGTTCTCTCCTACAAGATAAACAAGGTTATGTAAAATTTGTTAGGATAAAAATAAGGTCACCTCACAACGTGTGATCCTGCATGAACTTTCTCAATGGATTGTTTATGACCCTGCCAGTAAAGGCACCAATACTATGCAGTTTTCAAGTTTAGGACGAATAAAGGTGGTGTACAATTTCTTGGTAGTATCAGCAATCCAGAAAGAAAAGTTAGAACGCAGGAAAACTCCATTCTACGTGCAGAGTGAGTCTACAACACTCGTAGTATGCAAGTGAAATTTCAGTTGATGATCCACAATAAAGCCAAGGACCCTGATCGAATTAACTCGTTTAATACCAATTCAGGAAATGGTGTATTCAAAGTTAGCAGCACGTTTGCATCCAACCTGCATTAAAAAAAATCTTGAGGGAGGAAATATCTTTTCAGAAAACAAATTTTTCCTCTTTCCTAAATGTCTTCACATTTAACATTTTCACCAAGTTCTCGTTGTATCCCAGATACCAGGTAAAACAAAGACGCTAAAGGATACATTCCAGTTGTGAGTGCAGGTTAGTCGACATCATCCGTCAGTGATTAGCTATCAAAGGATTAATTCCAGATTATCTGATAACGTTTTGCCCATCGAGCAAACGATGAACAAAAGGTCTTGTAGATGGTGTGTGGTCAGCCCGTTTGCCAAGCTTTAGTTAGCAGTGTGTTTGTTGCCAGCATCAGCTGGTCTTGGCACCCGACACTAATTGAGCTCTTTAATTAACATTAACGAAGATACAAGCGGACCAACAGCTCCGGCGCTGCCTATTAATGACAAAATCAACAACCAACTCCTTTCTACTCCCCACTTGTGATTATAATTGCCATTATTATTATTAATAACGTTAATTTCGCCAAAGTCAACAACAATAATTCGTTTCGGAAGCATGCTCCAGATTTTACGAGCTCCATGGTCGCATTTGTCGCTAATCAGATTTTGCCAACTTTATAAATTTATCCCTACAGCCCGGCTGGCTTACTAGCTCCTCACTTCACAAGATGGCAATTTAAAGCAGAAGACCGCCAAGAGTGTGCTAGTTCGCTCCACAACCAGAAAAGCAACTAGGGTTTCGCACATTTTCACAAATTTGTTTCACAATCCTCACTAACGTCAGTTGGCGCTTGCCAAACGGCGAGAGAAAATTAGCAGTTGGCAACTACGGTTTTATTCAACTTGTCAAGACAGCGAATGAAACTCGCTATTCGAGTTGCCATATCTCAGCCCTCGTCTATTCCATAAAATCCTTTCAGGAAATCACTTGAGTCTTCTGCCACCAAAAGAAGTAGTTCATTTGTAAAACCTTAGCCCATTTGGAAACGGAGAAAACACAAAATTTCAGTTTCAGCACACAACACTCAATTCGGCACCGCACATTTTCGATGAACCAACCACGTTTACACATTAAATAATGGATGATTGCAGGTTAATGTTCGTCTTTTAAATGGCTTCACTCAGGTCTTCGGCTGATGCTGATGTAGAAAAATGACTCTTGAGACCTGAGTATACTGAAACTGTGAAATTGTGTTTTCTGTGTTCGCTATTCATGTCATCCACATTTTAAAATAAAACGCCCCACGGCATAAATTTTCATAAAAGCTTAGCATGAAACCATTGGCGTATACATGAATTTTTAAATTACAAATTGACTTCTTTAAATTCCAAGTTATACAAAAACAGTCTCTTATAAACTACTTATTTCTTATGATCTCCCATATTTGGCAAGTGAAGATCGACTCTCAAATTGTAATGGTCAAATAACAAGTGTAGATTGATTATCATTGGTGAAGTTTATCAACATAAACTACACAAAGTGAGCTAAAAATCTCTCCAGGGTCTGCCCGATATTTTCATATACTTTTTGTAAGTGAAATGAATCCTGAGTGAATGTGTAGAGTGGTTGAGGGAATTCGCATTGGTTAACCATAATTACGTCCCTTCACAGTCATCATCGATTGTACAAAAAGTACAGAAGACACTGATATATCAGTTGATCCCTAAATAACACATCCTACAATGTTCACATCCACTCACTTATATCAGGAAACAATAAATGCCATACACGTCCTACGAAGTGGTATCCATGTTAATACACTCTCTTTTGCATTCTACCATTTTCAACGGCCGTCTGGGGAAGAAGCAGCAGGTTTCAGCTCCTGGCCACTTGATTTAACATGGCTACCATTGTGTTACCAAGCAATGCTAAGAGGCATCTTCCTGGTACGCGCAACAACTGGTGTCGAGTCGGCAGGTAAGGTACACAATTTCTAATGCAGTCGGCCTTGGCACGAGACACAAAATGCCTCCCTCGTTTTAATTTGATGAAAGGCTAGTTTTTGCGAACGTACACATGATTGGCCTATTGGCAGCACAAGAGAAATCTTTCACATATATTGATGAGGTAGAGCCCTACCATAGCGTCAATTTCAACGTACTGCAAAAGTAAAAACGGACACTAGTCCTACAACTGGCTACATGGGAACAGGACCGCCAAGAAACGCACAGAAATACAGAAACACGTTGCTGACAACACTTTTTTGACAAATGATCAGCAGAACATAACACTCTCACCGCTAAAGATCAAACTATCTCAGTTGTTCAAGACAATGGCATCACGTAAAACAACGATTATTATTATTCCTCCGTTTACCACCCAACCGTGGTTGAGTTTTATGTGGCTTCGCTTTAACAGCAAGCCAAGCCTCGCCAACCCAGCGTTTATAGCTTAATAATTAAGTATTCCTTCATTAAAACTTAAAATAATCCAACTAGTAAGACCAACACGGCGTATTAAGTTTTGTCGTAAAGTCAGCGGTTATTTTTATAAAGCTTCATCCATTTAGCATCGTGTGTAGACATGCATCGCAAAATTCGTCAAGCCACTCACTGCAACTCAAACATCGAGACATGAGACTCCCGAGTGCTGGCAGAATTATTAAAACACACATAAGTAAAACATTAGCAGGTATCATGATTATGTACCAGCACTTCTGGGAAAACATTCATTATAACTGTAGACATATCACGTACTCCTACATCTTAACAACCTACTGTTATAAGACAAACATAAGACTGCTTGGTGTGCACATCTTAATAAAAGGTTTGTAAGGGAAGGATTTTAAGGGAAGGATTTTAAGGAAGGGATTTTAAGGATGGGATTTTAAGGGAAGGGATTTTAAGGGAAGGGATTTTAAGGAAGGGATTTTAAGGGAAGGGATTTTAAGGAAGGGATTTTAAGGAAGGGATTTTAAGGAAAGGATTTAAATTACCAGAACGACATTAATCAGTTTGTAGTGTTATTTATGTGTCTGATAGGGGTGTGTCTTTTAGTGACGAAGGATCAATGCTCGGCCTTAAACTACGTTAGCACAAACCGACAAATGCAAAGAAATGCTTACCCTTTTTTTAAAGTTTAGTCTCGGGCCCAATTTTGCTTTAGAATCTTCGAATTTTCCTAACTGGTCGAAGGTACAGATTGAGTAGGCTAATGTTTACCTCTAGTTACCATCAATGTTTCTCTCGATCGCGACCAATACAACATAGCAAAACACCAACGGCATAGAACTGCAAACGTATTTCTGTGTATTTTGGTGGTCTTGTTTTGCTCCCAGCCATAGCCATGGGAATTCCAATCGGAAAATACAAGGATCTTTTACATGCCCCAATCGACATGAGTGAGGCATCGCAGGGCCGTTCTCTTATCAAGAAGCCAGGTAAAAACCAGAGACTTCTTGCACGTAATGCAGTAACCACGCACTATAACGATATTAAGAATAAAAAAGCCAAGCAGTGGATGAACATACAAAAAGCACGGCGTTTCGAGGTTGATACAAAAATATCAAGGAATACGTCCCATTTCTACACAGGCTTGGAATCTCTGGGTTTGAAGCAAAATAGTATTGAACCAGAAGCACCAGCCACTTAACTTCACTTCTCCTCTGCAAGATCGATTGGTTCTTTAAATGTTTACCTGTTTTGTCCACTTTAAGTTGACGTTCTTTTTAATAGTTTTTATGTTTTATTTCCAACTTAAAATTTTACAACCCTCTGCTGAAGTTGTCATGAACTGTATTTTTGACATGTTGCCGAAAATTTTATGGATTTAGTGCACCTGATGACGAGGCAAAAGTAACGTCGAAACGTCGTGCTTTTTGTATGTTTGTGCAATGCTTGGCTTTTTTATTCTTATATTCTTGCACTTGAGATGCCAAGGCCACCTTGTCCCATTGTTTCTGTGTAGTGTGGTAATCTTCAAAAAAAGGTTCAGATCACACACCCCCCCCCTCCCAATAGTTAGTTTGCAACTCGATTCCTGACCACATTTCTGTAAACTAGTTAGGGTGCCATTCAAAACCAGAATCGCATTAAGGAACGCTAAAATGTCCTTTTTTTTAAAGAATAATACTGTACAGGATGTCCATAAAGTATTCACACTGTTTTAAAAATCTCGGCGAAAAAACTATTTATACAATTAATAAAAGAATTACACAAATAGAAAGAATAATATTTAAAGTTTTTTTGCGTTCACTCTATCACGATATGGGCACACTCAAAATGTCTAATCAGTAGTCTGTCTCCATCCACGTATTTCGTAGCATGTCAGGCGTCACCAAAGCAATAACGGCGATTATCTGTTGACGCAGTGTTTCAATGTCGTGGACGTCCGTCTCATAGTATCTTTCACAAAACCCTACAAAAAGAAGTCGAGAGGAATTACGTCAGGTGAACGGAGGGGACCAAGGAATTTTTCACTAATTTCAGCATGAGCGGCCATTGTTGCTTTTGCAATGAAAGCGTTGTCTGCTTGCCCTTTGTGGCTCTCACGTGCGGTCGTGTATCGACATCTATCGATGAAAAAAAAATCAAAAATATCTAATATCTACCCCAAAACAAAACTTGTTAAGGATTCACGCCAAGCTTTTCGGCCGTGTGAAGTCGTGATATCAAACACCAAGCTCTTTCGCCAAGCTAATCCCACTGACTAATACTTCAAACGTTAAATGAAATAATTGAAAATTGCGCAGTAAACAATTTTCATATATTTCATTTAATTTTCGAACTCTTACTCGGTGGGATTAGCTTGGCGAAAGAGCTTGGCGTTTTATATCACGACTTCACACGGCCGAAAAGCTTGGCGGGAATCCTTAACAAGTTTTGTTTTGGGGTTATCATTCTTCCTATTGATGTAATTCATTGGGTCATAGTTTTTTTCCCTTGAGTTTTAAAACTGCATGAATACTTTATGGACACCCTGTATGTTAAGTTAAATACGTACGTTAGATTGTTTTAGTTCGGTTCCATTTGTTTGTTTTGGGTGTGCAATACGGCCTATGGTTTTGAACGGCGCTAATTAGAGACGATACAGATCTTCAACTGCGCAGTTTTCGCAATTATTCTGGCCTATACGCACGACAAACGGCGGACGGACAGTGGCTCCCTCTGCCCTCAGCAAGAAGCATCGATCGATTGTAGTCAGCTTGAGAAGGAAGGACGCTTGGGGGCCAACAAACCGACCACCAGAACAAGGAATAGAAAGGGAAGCAACGACGCCCAACAATAAGCTGATTTGGTTTGGAGAGCACGACAAAACGCTTTAGCCAAAATGTTTTCTGGCCAGTTCCGACAGACCCACGTACCGACGGACTGGGCTTACTTCGTAACACGCGTTTGCCTTTTTTTTTTTCATCTTATTTTCTTTTCCTCCGTTCTGCGGCCAAACACAGATGGGGACACTTTCCATTTCAAAGGATTTGCGTCATTTCTGCAACGCGTAAAGAGGGATGAGTATTGCGGAACGACAAACGGGAATAAGCGGGAAGCTGCTGCTATGGGCACAAAACGAACGAGATTGGAGAAACGAACAAAACAAAACAAAAAAAAAAGTATTGCTTACTTATTTTACAATTTCCGCCGTGCATTCAGCCCAAAATAACGGACGCTTAAAAAAATGTAATAATTTCAACTGGAATATAGTGCTGCCAGGTAGTTAATATTAAGAGTGCAGTAGCTGGGCCTACAAACAAGGAGAAGACGTCTGCACAAAAGGTGCATGCATTATCTCCGACGGCTTCGAGACAGCACCGATGTAGTAGGCTTATTGGTGTCCACAGCCAATTATTTACCGTATATAGCCGTATTATCGACAAAAGTTAGAACTATTACTACTGAGAATGAATACGGACGTAAACCTATTTACGTTGCCTTGTGGGCTTCAATATGAGACTGCCTGAGCGGGGAATTGAACCCGCGACCTGCTCACTCCTCCAAAAGTCCAAAAGTCAACGTAAATAGATTTGCATCCGTATTTATTTAACCCTTCTGGAGCCCATTTGGCTTTCCTTTCTGCTTAAAACTAATGAAAATGCTTAAAAAATGTGTGCTGTACAAACCATGTGCACCTTAGTGATTGCTACGGTTAAAGCAAAAAAAAAAGTGAAGAGTTCGTAACAGTACGAAAAAAAAAAAAGAAAAACCTTCACCGTTTCTTTACCTATAGTCGAGAAGGGGAGAGTAGGTAAGTTTGTAGCGTAGCTGGAAATGCTTCGGGTGATAGAAAAAACCAAAGAGCTGGCGACAAAGAAAAAAATTGAAGACTTGATGTTAATTGAATTTAAAAAAAAAGAAGAGTCAGTCTCTCTTTCAGTAAGCGTTCCTGGAGGGCGTGCAACTAAAGCAAGTTTTATGTTTCCATTGCAAACCTTGCGGTTTGTGGATCTAATGAGCTTCAGGCGCTGACCTGTGCTTTGCTCAGTCTTGTACCACTTTCACACAGCATTTTCATTGAAGAGGGCTTTTTTTCACGAGAGTTTCCCACTCCCAGAAAAAAAAAGCCTAGTATTTTATTTTGAATATGCTTCCAATTCGTGTAAATCTTTCAGTGAGAAACAAACGAGAAACAGTTCGTGAAAGCCACGCCATACGGATTAGGCAAAAAAATGTTTCTGCATAATTTCAGAACGTTAATAATCAGCCTAAAATTTATAACCTTACACTATACGCAAAAGTTTCAGAGCTGAAAGGTAAAAACAAAGCAGAGTCAACAATAGATTGTTGTTAAGTCTAAAAGTGAGGGCTGAAGAAAAAGAGGAGTCGATTGATTGACTGGAGCAAAGTCAATTGTTGTACATAGTAAGCCAAAAGCCGAAGAAAAAGTACTGTTATAATGTCGAGCTTGGAAAGTCGGCCAGTAGGTATCGCCAGCGACCAGGCGTATGGCTCGCTCAACAGAAAAGAGGGTAGGTAGGGGAAGAGGTAGGGAGGAGTAAAGGGGGCTTTAGGAATGGTGGAGGAGCAGTATCCAACTAATGTGTAGCAAATGTGGGAAGGGAAGAGAGGAACGGATAAGAGGACAGGGAGGAAGGGGAGAGGGGATGGAGTGGATGGGAGGGGTACTACAGGAAAACAAATTACACGTTTCAGGGAACATCCAAGACTCAGCCAAAAAATTATATGTTAAATTTAAATTATATTTTAATTTTTATTTAATTTTGTCGGTATTTTTGAAACGTGTAGTTTCTCAGACACGTTTGACAAAATTTAGACACACACAAAAAAAAAACACCACCTGCTCAATGGCACATTTTGCAGACTATTCCTAAAGCAAAGCCTTTTTTTGCCATTAAGATGTTTGACTAGCCACAATCTAATTAGTCGATCTACATAGTGAATAGTCCTAATTCTTAAATCTGTTGATATCACAGTTTGATAACGTTGTAAAGATCAGTGGGTGTGCCTTGCATGAAAGAATCTAGCCTGACCTTTAATGTCCCACCCATGCACTCACTTGGCTGCCCACATCTCTACTTCCAAAAATGGAAGGAATTCCCCTCTCTTCCTTTGAACGAATCCTGCATCATCATACAAAGCAGAACATACAAGGAATAGGATTATTTTTGTATGTGTATATATGGATACAAATCTACAATGACGCTATCTGAAAGTAAACTAAAAAATTTATTTTTCAGGCTGACTTACAAAGAAAAATCGTGTTTAACCCTCACGTCTGAAACTGTCCCCACGTCAAGTGTTTTTTTTTCTAGTTCGTGAAAATAGTATTAATTGCAATAATTTTTTTCATTCCTGAGTAATGATCATTGCTTATTATTAATCCACTAAAAACCAAAACTGGTAGGAAAACCCCGCCAAGTTTCCAAAAACGATCCGCCTTTTAAGTGATATCATTCCACCAGGGAAAGGCCGCCAAGGTTAATCCTATTAGCCAAGTTAATCGTACATACTCATAGTTTGAAAGTTAAATGAAAACTAGAAGATTGCTACTAGCGGTTACACCGTCTTATCTTCATCTGTACCTTTTTTCTGGAGGAATTTGATATCTATAAATTTTCCCATTGATAATTTTCAAATTTACCATTGCCAATTAGCCGTTTGATTAGCCAAATTGACATGGCTTAGTTTACTGTACGAGCATTCTTCACATGTTTACGTTTCTTCAATACCATTTTTGCAGACACTGGCAACAATCGCTGAATTCGTTCGCTTCGCTCACTCAATAAGCGCATGCCCTTTAGTTGTTTTGTTTATCCTTGTACCTTCCCCTTACTTTTTCAAGATTTCGGCAGCATTAGGATTTATTCTCGACATGATGATCTACGCTTTTAGTTGCTTGCAGTTGATAGACACACTTAACTCAGGACTGTGAACATACAAAAAGCCAGCGCACCATCTTATATTTCGCTCCACCTTTCTTTTTGGAGACATTTCATCTCTGTAAATAATTAGACATTACATCAGCAAAATTGAGATTTTTTTTCGTTTGTTTTCTTCGTTCACATTTAGTCATGCAGAAAACCCCGTTACTAAAACAGCAGAACGCGAAGCATTTATTTTTGGGTTATTAGCAAAACCACGCTTGGTCATAGATGCTCGTATTGTTGCATAACCATTCTAACGTGCATCCCTTTATTCTTACGCAGTCCACGGCAACGTTCTTGTTTCCTTATTTTGTCCTTCGTTGCAGTTCAGCTTTTAGTTTGTCCAGACTTTTACAATCATCTAAGCACCAGTGTTGATTGTTCAAGCCATTGTTGCTTGAATTCTTTGGTTGCAACTTGGAAAAGAAACGAAATTTAAATTCCCTGGTGACGAATTTCAAAACCCTCCCACGCATTTGTCCTGACCCCTACAACCCCCAAACCAACAAAAGGGCAATGATCAGATCACCATGCATCCGTGTGCAAAAGTTCAGCTACGTAGGACGTCTCAATTTTGCACTAGCCATGAGCAAAAAGTCTATGGGATTTAACATGGGAAAAATCTTATTAGCCAGCTAGCTAGCTTTAGCTAGCTAGACAGTAACATAAAAACAACGTTATTAACGCATCTTTTTCTCTATGATTAGTGAACACTCGTCCTTTAAATTTTAGTTTTTCTTAATCTCTGACCCTTCCCCTTACATTTTCCACAATTTGAAACATTTTCGTCGTATTGGGATTTATCCTCAACATGCTAAAATATACTTTCAGTTGCTTACAGTTGCTTACATGTCTGCTAGTGAGCCGCCTTTTTATCATTAACAATCAATTTTTTAACAATCGGAAGTCTACAATGGGATAATCTAGCGTGTGTCTCGATAATACCCTGCAGCCTGATTTTTGTACTTTGTTGAAAACTAGTAAGAACCAGCTTTAGCAGACAAAGAAAAATAGTAATGAAAATCGTTGAAAATTTCTCAACCAAATCCATAGCGCCAGAAGGTGAAACGGACAATTTTGCTACTTCTGATCGGACATTCCTAACTTTTGCATACCATAATCGACACGAGCACGAGGTATCACATGGCCACTCTCTTCCCAGAAATGCCAGGAATGACTGAAGTCAGGTTCGAATCCCAGACCATTGTCACTCATGTATACACGTAATGACGTGACTTGAAATAAGGTTTTAGCGAGGGTTAACCGCTTCCGGTCATCTGCCCGACGAAGACCTACTCGACGAAGCTCTACTTGCTGGCGCTAACAATAGGACACCATTAAAAGCCAACAATTGAACTTGATGGACAAATTGCATTTGCGTTTGTAGATCAATATTTCAACAAGTAGCCAGCAGCCATGGCTGTATACTGACCGTACAGAAAAACGAGAGATTTCTCATGAGACCTAGTTATGACGAGGGCCTACGGAAACCATTGGTTAAAAGGGTGTACATACAGGGAAATCATTTGAAATCTCAGATAATCATGGAAATCCGTATCTGGGCCACTCCTTTGAACTTGCTCCACTGCCGTAAAGTGCAAAGAAATCCTTTCAATAAGTGTATATGCAATCCATGGAATCCCAGAAAAATCATTGGAAATCCTTGGAATTAATTGTAAATCCCATCCATGGAGATCTTGGAAATCGTATCTTACTCCACAACATTTTCTAAAGCGAGCAATCCCTGGAATAAACCGCAAAAGTAAGTTGTAGTTGTGAGTAGATGTAGGCCTAATCGTATTTTTGCGATTAATACGCCAGCAGCCCACGATTACCATGGTAACAAACAACAAGGGCAGTGACAAAAGCCATCTTGAGCAAAGGGACGCAAGGAGCCATCTCGTTTTGTCGCACCGAATTACATCCCATCTCAGCTGCATTAAGCAGGACTTAATTCGCAAAAGGGAAAATAACGCACCACGTTACTTGGCAAAACGATGTTAATTATTGACTGAAAAACACAGGGCTTGCTGCACACAATGCCACTTCCTAAGCCCTGGTTCCTGCCGGCTTCGCTCGCGTAATTCGTCGCATCGCCATGGAGATTTTTTTCCGTTATTCCTTCGCAGTTTCGCGCCATTTTAAGAAGAGCGTGAGACGCCTAATGGAAATGACTGCTCCGCCATGCGGTGGTTTTGCCGTTGGCCAGAATGAGAACTGCAGCCGTTAATTTTACACGCAAAACTGAATTCGTATACAACTGTGATCAAAGCAAACATTCTGGAAGCTGTAGAGCTCTTCCAACTTTTGTGTTCTGTTTCAACCCGAAAGTTGCCAACTCAGGTATGACTATACTTCAAGTTAGAAATTTCTACAGTAAGGGTGCGGTGTCAATTTCATAAATATTTGTAAGAAAGTTAATTCGGAAATTGACCAACAGCAAAAACATACACCAGACGTAATCTTTACACACTTACGATCTATTTGAGAAAGGTGACCTAGATTCATATCAGTAATTCAGTCCTTACCCAAATTACTGACACGCCACATTCAATAAGACACAGGCTACTTGTTCACCAGTACGACAGTGAATAGAAAATGATGATTCCTCTGGCGATGGACTGGATTACTGACACACAAACTGGTTACCAATCGATGTGGTAATTTGCAGTGATGGGTAACAGTACTGAAAAATTATACTGCTGTCAGTTACCAATTACAGCGAGAAAAAATAGTTGCACCATTAAATAAAGCTAGTTGCAACTACAGTTCTTTGGTAGCAGTTTGTAATTGTAACTTCTTTTAACAATTTTTTTAATAAGATGGGTGTAAAAAATAAATTAGTTAAAAAGTTTCATAATAAAAACCAATTTAATAACCAAAATATTAACAGTAACACTGTTTTAAGGAGGCCCAAACGAAAACAGTCTAGTTCAACTCCATGTGCACACTGAATAAAATATGCATGGTCACACACGGAAGTCTAACTTACATTTCACAAGCAGAAGGTGTGGGTCAATATCCAGGACAGCTACTCTTCTGGCAATGTGCTGGCTGATGCAGAGGGGGGGGGGGATTGAGGGTTAATGGCGCGTCGACAACTTGGTCATTAGCGCCAACCTCAGTCACAGTGCAGTGGCCCGGGTTGCCACTGCACCACACATTACAGAGATGTTATTCAAACCCCTATCTAAATCTTGTCATACAGAGAGCAGATAGCAGAGAGCTGTATCAAAGACAATTCTCTTCTCAATTTTAATAATGAATGGGATGGTACGATGCTGCTTTTCCCAGAATATGACAAATTTCAGTATTTCTGTCTTTCCCATTAAAAATAATAAAAAAGTACACTTTTAATTTATTATTTTGAAAAAAATAAATTAAAGTGTATTTTTATTTTGTAGAAAATAATACCGGTTGGACCATGAAAATGAAAAAGTTTTTAAATGCACAAGTGGTTTTTTACTACAAAAAAAGTTTAACTAGTAGTTATATCAATTATATTTTCGACAAATAGTTGTAACTACTGCCAAGAATTTATAGGGTTGGGGAGGAGAATTTGTGACTGAGACTCGTACTTAAAACGTCTTAGATACATTCATATTAGTTCAGTCTTAGTTTATACAGGGCGCCATGTGTTTTATGTGGGTATTTCTACTCAGTTTTTAGCTTAAAATTAAAGTAAACTAAACGAAACTAGCTTGAATTTAATTATTATTTAGCCTAGCTTGGTTGTAATTTAGTTTACCTTAGATTTGGGGTAAAAAATTAGCAAAAATTACCTGATGGAACACGTGGCGCCCTCTGAAAACTCGGACTGAACTAATGTAGACGAATCTAACATGTTTCAATAGTGACTTTTTAGAGTTACAATTCTCCTCCCAAAGCCTATAAATTCTTGCTACCGCTTAACTATTTTGAAAGGAGTTTAACAAGTAGTAACTACATGTAAGTTAACTACTGCCATCACTGCCAATTCGACACACCAGCGAATAATAAATACGACAACTGTGAGTTTTGCATAGTTATTGTATACTATAGCCCACCGTAGTTACCTCATTTGCTCAACGAAGGGTCAGTCCACTTCTTAGCCATCTCCTCTCGGGGTGTCATCAATTGAAGTGAAATCGTGACATGTCTTGCGAACAAACTTGCTGCCAAAGGTTATACATGATAAAAATACCAACCTCACCATTATCTGATTATCTGATTTCTCTAAAAAAAAAAAGTGTGGTATGTTCAAAATTGAGCCGGTTCAGCCACACGAGCATTCAATTACTTTGGCTTTGGCTGACTTAAGGCTCAAAGAAATAATTTTTTTTTTTTAAATAACGTTAGCGTGGATTGGTGAACGGGATCTAACTGAAGAATTAAATATATGCAGTAACATGTGTCATGGGAATAAAAACAAAATCTCATCGCACTACAGGAGAAGTACTGAAACAAAATGATGTTTTTACAGTTTCGAAAGCTGAGCTACGCAGCGAATATGTCTTAACTCAACGATTACAATCTTGCATAGTTGCTACCAACATGGCACAATCAGTAGCAATTTATCTCTATGCGGGTTTAACAGCGTATATTATAGTTTCTTTCCCAGAAACCCGAAATGTTGTTATCGTTTTCGTAGCAATGAATTCCCTCCAACTAAATTGCAATCATCCCTGTTCCTGGAAATTTCCAAGACCACTCGCACAAACATCAACAGATGGGAACAGGAATGATAAAGGGGAAGTGAAAGATACACAACAGTTCAGCAAAGAAGCAGAACGCATTGCAGTAGAGCAGGATGTTTCACAAGCAAACCATTTCAAATTAAACGTTTTTTTAAATTTTATCACTACGTATTACTGCCCTAATCACTCCTAAATGTTTTTGTTTGATTCACTCAAAGAAGAAGCGTTACTATTGGGTCATTCCCACATAACTATTAACACACTTCAACCATGTTTGGGCTCACAAAAAAAAAGTACGATTGCAGCGCCAACGACAGATAATGAGCAAGGCCTGTCACAGTTTCACTAAGAATCCTAATCGTACAGGACCTGGGGAATGGAATTTCTGAAAGCCTTTACTTTTTTGCACATTGTAATTTTACGTTAAGAAGGCAAGAGCTGCTGCTTGTCAATAGATTGTTTTGGTTCTCTACGCTTCTAAGGTTTACGTATGGCCGATTCTTGAATGCGCATCGCCCGTTTGGTCGCCCTCCCTGTTGCTTGTCATCGATTGTGTTGAATGTGTTCAGCACGGTTTCACAAAGTCTATCCCCGGGCTAAGGGGTGTGGATTACAATTTCTAACTTAGGATCTTAACTTTGGAGTCACTCGAGCGCCAATGCCTTGTTTCTGACTTTTGTGTTGCCTTGTTGCACGGGTTGGTCTGAGACGATTTCTCTGGTCCCTTTTATGTTTGCCAATCTAAGCGCACTCGTGGTCACTCACTCCGACTTTTGAGCCGCAGGGTGAAATTAAACTGCCGCTCCAAGTTCCTTTCTTATCGTGTGGTCAACTATATGAATGCACGGCCAGAGGCCACGGTTTCGGTACAGTCACTTCGCAGGAGACTTGTCGACTGTGATCCTAGTGTGTTTCTATGCCGATTTTAAGTAAATTAGTGTACCATCTCATTATTTTGTGTTCTTTGTATTTTTGTATTAATATCCAATGTTTTTTGTTTAAGTTTATCTTTTTTTTTCTTTTAGTCTGCTGTACAGTCCGAAATGCCAGAGAAGACTATTGCAACGACTTTGTCAGTCCGTTGCTTTTTTTCACCTTCAGCACGATACCAGATTTTCACTACCGCATTTACACACAAGAAAACATGCAACCGTAAAAACAAACTGATTTCGTTAACAACATTAACTTTATTTAAAATAATCTCGATACTATGTTGCCTACTCTCGACCAAATTCTCCCGGTTAGCTGTTACTTACGAAATTAAGACGGCAAGTAAAATAAATTACGCCTAAAAGCTGAAAATTAGGCCTTAAATCACGTTGCCATGAAAACATCAAACCTCCGCACCGTGTTATATTAAATGAATAAGCGTACTCTCGAACCCAACTCTCTGTTAGCTACTACTTACGAAATTAAAACGGCAGGTAAAAATTAGGGCTAAAAGCTGACACTTAGCGCCTAATATTAAATGCAGGCCTAAAAGCGAACACATTTTTAACCGGCAACTGTGATGGTTGCTACTGTTAGATCATATTACAGAGAGCGCTGTTACAGTGCATGATAGAGGTGTGCGCCTCAACACTTGAAAGTGGCGGAAGTGTACAGAAGACCAGTTGCAACTAAGTAGTCGCCGCAGCCGCTTGTTTTTGTTTGTTTTGTGAATTACGCAGAAACAGTATTAATGCATCCCATACCCATTTGCTTTCTGTTTTCCTTTTGATGGACATTTACTTTAACGTACGAAAGACATGTCGGACAATAATAAACATTTATTATTTAAGGTACATTCCTCCTGGTTGACTTTCTTTCAAAAGCATTCTTTTCCTATTTTTTCCTCCTTAGAAAAGGTTTTGCTACATTCACTCCAACTTGTTACAAAAGCTTTTTGGTGCTGGAGGATCGAATATAGTGAGAAGGTATGACCATTTAATTGAGCACGAAGCTTGGCTGATAAACCAACATGATAGTCTTTTGTCATTCGCCATAGCACCGGTGTAGGTTGGAGTGGCCGATTGTGTGCATGGAGTCTAGTTGTTTATAATTTCAAACATGCACAGTATATTTTGACTATACCTTGATTGAGGCTTTTTAAAACAGAATACAAGACTTATTCAAGTTTGTTTCTCATCCTCCATCTTTAATAGTTATTATGAAATAACAATATTAGGTGCAGATTCGTACAAACCACTTCGTGTGAACGCAATTGTTAAGCACTGACTATCAACAGGTTTTTTTTTTATTTCGAATAAATCTGTACATCCTCTTTTCAGGAATTTATTTTTAATCCGTAAGGAAGAAAATTACGCAAATACATCATAAGAAACAAATTTGTAGCTTTGAAATTTTTAAAAGTTTTAAAACAACTGTGGGCCGGACTGAAATTTTGCACTTGAGCCATGATGATGCAAATTCTTGGATGTAGATGCTTGTAGTCAACTTACCTTACCAATGGTGTAGATGCTTGTGTTGATTACAAGCAGCCAGAAACTTAATAAACACCATTCCAACAAATAAAGCAATCCGCTGCATCCCCCAAACACCTCCATGTGCGCGAGTTCAAACTGTTCAGTGTGGAAAAAGAGCAAAGGGTGTTGGCTGTTGGCGGTGACAATCACTTCATAATGCTATGTCATATTTAATGCCTCCATACGTTTATGCTTTTGTAGCAGTTTTGGATACTTACGTCCCTCCCCCAAAGTGGCATAAAAAGAACTTCAATACATGAAAACAGTTGGGTACGTACGGACGAGTGACAACACTTCTCCAACTCGACATCACATTGTATCATTCAGATAGCAAGTATCACGAGTGTGTAGTCTCCTATTAGTAACCACGAGTATTTGACTTATTTTAGACTCTGTGAAAACGCAATGTAGGTTTTTACTTTGAAATATTACGATCTTAGTTACCGTAAATAGATTTACGCAATTTTGGTTATGTAAGAACGTTTAGCTAAGCATTTAGTTTTTGGTTTGTGAGGAGTTGTCTTCAGACATTCATAAAAGATGAAAAATGATCAAATATGTTTGATTTACAGGTGTTCGGCAGAGTATTCGGTTAAGTATTCGGCCAAACAATTCGGTATTTGGCCTATTCGACCATTATTCGGCATAGGACCGAATAATTCGGTATTTGACAGTTAAACTATTTGGTTGTATATTCGGTATTCAGTAAGTTAAGTATTCGGTTGTATATTCGGTATTCAGCAAAATTTGTATTTGGTGCATCCCTACTACTCAATCACTTAAGCTCATCAAACGCACGTTGACACACAATTTCTTATTCCAATATTCCGGGTTTTCTTTTCTTACGTCCTCCAGGTAATGATAACTCGGCCAAAAAAGTGTTAAATGTGAGCCAGTGACATCAATATGTGAAAGACAGTAAAAGAAATTGAGCAATTTAAAGTTAGCATGCATACTTACCACAATAGTGTGATGCGAGGCATTGGATATCCTTTCACCGACGACCCTCCAGGAGACAGTGCGTTGCGCATGCAGGATGATGACAAGCCTTCCGGCATGGACACTGTGCTCAGCCAAGGGCTTGACATTCAGGGTCACAACGGGCACGTGACCCGAACCCGGTGGATCATCATTTTTCAGGTAGATCACGTGGACCTCCTAAAAACGATTACAAAAAGAAAAAATACAGACATCAATATTTTAAACGTAGTAGTATATTAAGGTTAGGTTAGCAAATCTATTGGCTAACATTTACAAGGATTTAAGCAAGGGCTTTTGTTTCACAGTTTAATAATGTTGCGTGTTGCATGTTACTACTCATGACGTCAAAGTTCGCATCAGGCAAAGTAACTTTTCAGACAAACTTAGAAATAAACTTGGTTGCAAAAAAAAAAAAAGATGCCATATTCATCATACTACATACAGATCTTAAAATTGGTTTCGCTTCAACTGACTGGCTGCACAAAAATAGTGTACTATATGGAGGGTTTAAACTTCAAACATGTGCGTTTATGAAACATGAACGTGTGTGGATTGAGCGAGCAAAACGAGCAATTGCCACGCAAACTAATCCTTTTCAATGCGTTTCTCGCTTTACTCTCTCATTTTCTCATTTAGCGCAACTCTCACCTTCGTAGGAGCCTTACTTGAGGAGGAGTAGGCGTACAAAATGTGTAACACACAAACAAAACGTTTGATTTGAAAGATGTAGATGAAATTCACGCGTGCTGTGGAATGTGATGAATGAACAGTGAGTAACAATTGCCATTAGTTTGAATTCAAATAATCACTAAGTCGAATTAGTGATACTCTGTGGATCAAAGAAGCATGGTTCGACGCCAATAGAGTAAGCGAAGCGAAGTTTTGTTAATGGACGCTTATGAAAAAATTGTGACGTTGTATGGGCACAATCTCCTCAGCATAAAAGCTAGAAATGGGGTCATTTCTGCATTCATCTTGTCTTAAGAGCAACAATATTTTCCCCTCAATTGGGCAACGAAGGAAGCTAGAAATTAGTCATTCGGGACAGTTTTGGCTGCTCTATTCTTCCCGTTCTTACAATGAGACGATGTTGGCAGCCTCTCTTTCGCTACAACCACCAGAGACCTCTATGTACGGGAGTTCCAACTGTTACTACAAAAGCCACGTCGCCAATAAAAGAAAATTGTCGCTTTCGGTGGCGGGAAAGGAAAAAAATAAAGTAAAAAAGAATCCACGTCTCATGGTAGGCTGCACGCATCGGCCATCATCAATGCAAATAACGCCGTTTCTCACAGCAAACGAGAGCGAGACGAGCGCCATCTCGTGATCATTTTTGTCTCCCTAAAGTTAGAGCGCCGTATAACAAGCAGCAAGTAATAAGACTTGCGATGAGGACAAAAGCTCATGCCTTCCTTCGCTGACGAAGTGAAAAACGCCCAAATAGGGTCTGGGAGGGGGAAATGCATGCAGCCAACAACCGTAAAGAAACGGCAATGGTGAATATATATGGTCCCTTCGCACCCTAATAGAGTTGCACCATTTGGTCTCCATGAGCACATGTTGAGTCAAAAGGTGCCAAGAACAAGAACGCAGCAGACTTGCAAGCTACACATGCCTATAAAATAACGTCATAATAGTATATTCGAATATCGTCTTGTAGCTTATTGTTTTACATAGGTAATATTATTCCTGTACTTGATACTGCCTATAATAATTACCACAACAAATTATTCATTAATTATTTTTATCTTAATTGTACAAGTACGCTACTATAACTAAATTCTTTTTTCACCAACCTAATACTTAAAAGTACGATGACGTAGAAGAGTTGAAGTAGGAAAAAATTGTCGCTGTAATCTTGACTTTTCCCATCAGGAATCCTGTCTTTAATAATGGGAATCATTGCTATAAAGTCAGGGATCTTAAGTATATTCTCTGGATTCCCTACTTTAAAGTAAAAAAAATCTGGAATTTAATCCTGGGAATCCCATCTTTACAGAGATTCCTTAAGATTCAAAGAAATTTTCCGAAATAAAAAAAGAATTACCAGTTCCATAGCTTAAGTCTGGATTTTTTACTTTAAAGTGGGACCTCCCGAGATTAAAGTCGGGATTTCTGACTTTAAAATCGGGATTCTGTACAATAAAGTCAATTCCGTAGAATAAAGGCGGGATTGCTGCATATAATTTCAAGATTCCCGAGATTAAAGTCAGGATTACTGGAGTACCTTAAATTACAGATTCTTGACATTAATTCTGAATTCCTGAGAAAACAGTCAGGACTACAATTGCATTTTATTGTTGTAGTTTTGACCCTTTCACTCCATGTAAAGGAAAGTGTATAAACTTCTTGTATAAATTTTCTGTAAGTTTACTTAGGTTGAAAGTAAATCTTTGTCAAAATTTGCTAGATAATTAAGGAAGTACTGAAAATATAATCAAAGGCCAATAAAGTGTGACTAAATTGAGTGAACTACCAGGTAAACCATTTAACTCGTGAAGGTAACATGTTTCAGGACGGCATGCACCCATCGCGCACCCGTTGGTAGCTTCCATTATTAGATTGCAGAAGAGCTACTCGCGATCTGCACCATCGTACACCCATCGGCAGCTTCCATTATTGGATAGCTACCCAATGCAGAAAAAAAAAAGAAATCAATACCTTACATTTTGCAGCAATTCACACAATCATCATGTTGATTTCATCATTTAAGGATAAACCCTTAAAATGGTTCCAAATATAAAAAAAACAAGCAAAATTGACATCCGATCAATCATGTTGGGAGTTGAGGAGGTTACGGAAATATTTAGGGGAAAAAAGAGGAAAGTGTTAAGAGTGTGCAAGAGAATGCACGAAACAGTGAAGTCATATTATAAGCCACATCACGCAGTATTTTTTTAATATTCCACCAAGGGCTTGCGATGCACTTCTCCATAATACAACTGTTAAAGCAGTCATTCGCAACAGGATGGAAAGTCTAATCAGCTGGAATACTGGTAAATAAACACTTATGCAAACCTACTTCTATTGCCTTTTGGACTTATTGTCAGAGTGGGACCATTGAGACCAAAGACCGAAGCTCTACCGCTGAGCCAGCACACTGACAACGCCATCATAGGTCGTGTCAGTATGGCTTAGCGGTAGGAGGTTTGGCCTTTGGTTTCAAAGGTCGAGGGTTCAATTCCCGCTCAGGCAGTCTGACATTACGTCCAAACGGCAATTGAAGTAGGTTTGCCTCTGTATTTATTCACTATCAACTTGTTGCACTGATGTGATGATTTGTAAACCATTTTTAACTAACTGTTATCCTTTGAATAACAAATTCAATGTGCGTATTGCTTCGAAATCCAAGGCATCGTTTTATTTCGAATTTAAACCAAAAGCCAGTGACCAGTCCAACAGTTAGTTAGTTTTTTATCTTAAAAGTTTTTTTTTTCTTCTAATGTGCCCTTAAGTGTTTTGTTCCATATTGTGTTGTGTTAGTCAATAAAGTTACAAAATAAATATTTCACATCCAAAACTTAGTTCACGGCAAAGACGGAAGAAGAAGAGCGTATGAAGTTGAAGATTACTGAAAACTAGAGTAAGGAAGCAATCTAGTATTTAAAAAAAGACATTAGGGGAGCCTAAAAGCCTCCAAAACGAAATGCTTAAAATACTTTCAGTTTGTTTTCCCCAAAACTTTCTGATACATCTTATACAACTACTCTTTACTGTTTCATTTGTATGAAAATGTTAGGATGAGAAGGCGAGCTAGCAGAAAGGTTCCTTCGACTGCATCCACAGTAACACAATCACCTCTGGTAGCAAAGCCAACAAACACAATAATTGTTCATCATGTATTCTACTGTGCTTCTGCATTTTGACTTACCTTTCGTGTATCTGTATAAAAATTCAAATGCAAAACTGCATCACGAAGTGTATTTGCTCATGGATTTTGAATAATTAAATTTGCATGGGGACTTACTTCATATTAAGCATATCATCTTTACCATCGTAATCAGGATCCCACTTTTTTTGGTTGGTGAATGGTGCAAGCAATAAAAAAAAGTTCTTTCTGCCAGACTGAAATTACGATAGAGCTACAGTCATGGCTTATGACGAAACTCTGACTTTTAAGCCAATTTTGGCCATTTTCCACTCTAAACCTAACTTACGCCTATCATTCCGAACCTCAAGCAAGCGTAATGTCACAGTCACGTGGCCCCATGTTAAATCATCATCCAAATCTGAACCACAACATCTGGTTATGAGTGTAATTTCATCTTGGCCCAATTATCGTACCAAGTTAGGGTTAGGGTATTTCCCGATGTCTCCCCCAAGTCACCCCATGTTCATTCTTCGTCCCTTTCCGTCTGATTCATGTGGCTGTCCAGTATTTCTGCTGCGAAAATCACCGTTCCGTCCAACGCTAGAGTATACTCCTTGTTCCTCAGAACTTTATATATTACTGGTAGCAGCTATACGAATAATTACAAAAAAATATGAACCATACAAGTTTCATATACTACTAATCCGCTTAACTTGACAAATGAAAAAATCTCTGCCTAACGAGCCAATTGGCCGCCTACACTTTACCCGTAGAGATATGTTGGTGCCCACGCGACTTGACAAAAGATGACAGCAAACACAGAAAGGAAGAAAAATGGGCCAAAAAAAAAGAGTCAAGATTGTGTTCATTGTAGCTTCAAAGAGCTGTAATCAGGCGACGCGATGGCTGCTTTTTTGCAAATGATGGCCGTGCGTGCCATGTTATGCTGCGACTCCCCTCCCATTTGAGCCGATTGATCGCTGCCAAATCACCTGCCAAAAATATTCCACCCACGTCAAATGGCTTATGGCAATCAGGCCCAAGCCAACCCAATGGACTCAACCAACGCCTTGATTTTCCTGGAAGAGGAAGACGAAATACATCATTTGATATTGACGAAAACATCCGTTCTCCATCCACGAGATTCATCTTTCTTCAGCCAGCCCTCACCAAAATGTCTGTCAGTTCCTCTCCCGTTTTTCATCTGCGACGTCTTTTTTGGCGACTTGGTTTACAAAAACAAAGCTGGAGGCAACGTCAATTTGGATTTCTACAATTTTCCAAGGAACATAGCGGGTTATAGTGTAGATGTTTATTACAAAAACACTAACACTCGGATTTACCTTGCAGTTATTTACTATCATAACACTAACTCTTCAACTTACCTTGCAGGTATTCATTATAGTGACATAAACTCTCGGATTATAGTAGCAATACCAGTGTCTTTAGAGATAAGATTGTTTCCCCTTTTGGACTAGTAGCTCCAGTGTTTTCATACACCATGGCATTAATAGAATTCACAGGTGAAAGAGAAAACATACTTTTGAATGGATGAAATTGTTATGTATGGTCATTTACTACGACTGAAACAAAGTGCTCACCTGTGATCGGTGTGCCAAAGCACGACTACTACACCCAATCACAGCAGTGCTTTCTTCCCAAAATGGTGTGATGTACGGTGACTGAAAAGATGGCTTCACCATGCACACTTGAGGTACGACAGCTCCTGAAACAAACAACATATTCACATTAGTTAGTAAAAGTAATTAATATAGCTTTGTTTTGCTTCAAAAATGTTTGTGTTCCAGCTTTAGAGGAAAATACAAGACATGGAGTGGAAATGATAGTCAGAACGTAATTATCATTAAGTGCATCACCAATGTATTTGCAATTTAAGCAGGGATATATTATTAGTGTAGGGAAAAAGAGGTAGCGAGAGCGTGGATTAGATTATGTAAGGGCCTTCTCCAATTGGTTGACTCCAATCATCCTCCACTAACTTTTACTTCTTCTGCTTCTGTCCTACAGGGGAGGTGGGATCTGCAGTGCAAGTGTGATGGGTAAACAGATGCAAGTCCTATAATTGTATAACTAAAACTAGTCCTAATGTAAACAATCCAGTTCACTCACAAAAGGGCAGCTCAAATTAGTGAAAGACAAATTGTCTCCTTAAAAATGTCTTTAAATGGAGCTTTCAAAACAACGTCGCCTAGATACCATCAACAGTACAAGCTCAAACAGGTCCCACCAGTAGAGAAAGAAGCTCTGTTCGCATTGTAGGCTGCGAAAATGGATAGCTAGTTTTAAGATATGTCCTTCAGTCAATCTTGTTAGTAAAATCGAAGAGAAGGTTAAAAAAAACTGTGAAGAATCTTGAATGTTAGAATCAGATCGGCCTACACTTTCCACAATCAGAGAGTCTATACCTACTCTTGATTAAGTGCTTAATTAATTCTTTAGCGCTAATTCTTTAGCCTCCATACGTGCTTTACAATATTCATAAGAATTCTCGTTTGATTTTCTGCTAAAATTCCATTTTTCATTTTTCCCTGCCATAAACAGCTATAGGAACCTTTTTTTGTTACTGTTGCTTACTTTAAACTGCAAACCACAAACTAAGCCAATGAACTCCAATTTAATTCATGCTGGTGTCTTTAGTTTCTGACTGGTCTCTTAGGTTTTAACTGGTCTTTTAAGCCTGGCGTAACGTATTTTTCCCTCCTTTTACCAGAGGGTACACGGACAGTTCAAATTCTTGCAACCCGGTCAGTGCATGGTCCAACATCCATTAAAAACCCAGACACGGACAAGAACTGCCAGTTTTGCTAGCTGTCCGATATCGTGGCCCATGTTTGCCTCAAGGCAGTGAAGAGGGGAGAAAGACAACCAATAGGATCACTGATACCCAATAATCACACCAAAATCAAAAACCCGCCAAATGAAGGGAGCTTGATCTACGCAAAGCAGGTACGCAGTTAAATATTTGACACTAGCTCTGTGGTTTTATGTGACCGTGAACATTCAGTGTGTTCGTCCAAGAATGTGGGGTGGCCAAGTCCCTCAGATAAATATAGAGGAGAAACACGGGCCGAACAAGGTGAATGTACACCAGGCTTTAGGTTCAGACTGGTCTCTGACTGGATTCTTAGTTAATTCAAACTAATGTCCCTTCAAATTTGCTGGTCCGAAACTAAAAGTATATACAAATCTGGGCTTACCAGGCTGATATACTCTAGTCCGCCATTTTGTATTAGCATGATGGGTATACTCATTTATCCTTTTTAAATAGCAGTTCTACCTTTTCTCGTATTGTTTTAACGTATAATTTTAGGTAATACCCTTTAGACGAGTAAATAGACGTCCGACAAATAAAGGCTGCATTTGCCTGTGGTGTAGGAGAAGCTTTTACTTTGAATCCAGGGCAGAACCACACGTCAACAATAAATTCAGACTACTGTATGTATCATCTCGGTCAATGACTCCAAAACTGCATTAAGAAAGAACTTTTATGTTGAGTACCAAGAAGGGGCCTTGAAACAAGTGAACTGAAATTAGCTGTAACCTATCAAACGACCACCATGTCCCAATCTCATTCGTTTTGTTGACTTTTGCAGGATGTTAGTTGCGACACATTAAACAAGCTGATTTTCGACCCGAAGAAGGCAGTAGAGAAGAGAGAGAGAGCGAGGGCTCAAATAAGCGCCTCATGCTGGAACGGCGAGAATGAGAATTAAAGCAAAAGCGAGTAGCTTAGCTAGTTGCTTTACCCACCACTCGCTTTCTCTCGATTTGAGAGCCCGGAGTAAAATGGGTGGAAGATAAGAGGCGATGAAGTCCTTCCACTGGAGTGAAGCGCAGAGTGGTTTGGTGCTAGAATTGCGGGCGAGAGGGACACATAGCAGTGCTTTGTCCCCCCTTACGAACCCCGGTCTCACTCTCAGCCCAAACAAGCAAGCCGATGGTTTAACGAGATTTCTCTTGGTTAAGCTCATTTCCTGTGCTTTCATAATGGCACTCCAAGCTCATTATCAAAATTACGACTGACTCTTTCCAGCTTTGCATACATTGGGCTTCCTAGAGAACACACACACCAACAAAAGCCCAAATCCAATATTATATTGTAACCTCTCTTCTCTCTTTCTCCCGCCTTCTCCCATTCTCGTCAATACTTATGCTCAGCTGCTTTCGCAGTCCATATAGTTCGCTCCACATAAAATGCATTACGCACTATTTACACTGCATATGCAAGTTGAGTTTCTCAGTTAGACCAACGTTTCGAGGTAAACAAACACCACGTGACTCAATCTTTCTCAATCTGTAATGTCTAGTGCCATTCACTATCGTGTTTTTAGTCGAGTTATTTTAGATTTAAAATTAGGGGGACTAGAATGGCCAGCAGACAATCTAAAATGATTTAAACCTGTAGCAAAACTCCTTCAATTTTGGCTTTGTGTTCAAAGATCCAAATAAGTATGAATTTTTCATATGAAAGAAAACTTGGTCCAGCTAGAAACTGAAGTTTTTGGGAAAACATAGTGGTTGAAAAGATTCAATACTGATTCTCGAAGGGATTGTAAAGAACATAATGCAACTTCTGATAACTATTTTTTTAAAGAATCTACACAATGAACAGAGGTTATTGAGAGAGAGAGACAGAAAAAGGAGCCAATGGGGCGGATCAGGTCTATGATCTCTTAATCCATGATAAGGAGATTATCCCTGACACTCAGACTGGAGATTCATGCTGCTTGTATTAGGCCAACTGAAGTAAATTTTGTGGAATTGATTAGATAGGTCGTGACCGTGATGACCCGCCATCTTCGATTACCAGAATACTGGACCGGTCATTTTGTTTTGATTGGCTCACTATCAACAGTACGAGTTACCGGTCAGGGATTAACTCCTTATTAGGGATTAAGAGATCATAGAGCTGATACGCCATATAGGCTCCTTTCTCTCTATTGTGGGAAATTGTAATATGACCAATCTTGTTGCAGTGAGTGTGAATGGTGCAATACAGAAATAGTGGAAGGCAAAGTTGTGGTGATCTGTCTCAGGGTTTATTTACATTCTGCTCATCGGTCAGAATTTTGGAAGCGGGATTACACTTCTAGCTTCTGGAATTCACACCGAGACACATATTGGTTGGAATAAATAATTCAATGACAAATTTCTAATAAAGATTCCGAAATAAATTTGATGGTCGTCAGAATCATGTGTCGTATGAATGAAATCCAAACTGGTGATGAGGATATTTACATAACGTCGTAAGTCTCGAACTGAGTATGAATGGAAGGACAGAGAGTGCACGGGTTGATTTACGTTATCTTGAATCCTTAATGTTGAGCTTAAAAAACAAGCTACCAGGATGAGGCCAAGTTGACTGCTGGCTACTGCGCATGACAACCGTTGGTGGTGCTCTCATGGTTAGCTGGCGACAGGCCCCCCCCCCCCCCTCCACCTCCCACAACAGAAATAGGCGTCACAGCGTAGTACACCGCAGAAAGAAAGAAAGCAGAAAATATCCACCATGCTGCTAGCTGGCTATTTGCAACATCCTGAAGCAGGTGGGGGACCAGGTCATGCCCTCGTTTTCATACAAGACTTTCGGAGACTTCGTCATTCAATGTACGGTTCCTTAGTACAACTTATTTATTTTGAGTAGCCTAATTGCTAATAGAGTAACTCAAAATTGTGCCTAATCTGCCTTTACACATTCAATTGGTTAGGTAAACTAAATACACGTTTAGCAAGTTACTATAGTTCTTAGTTACTGCAGCCAAGTGCTAGGTGCAATTCCAAAACAAGGACAAAATGCTCCTCACGTTAGTTATTATTCCCAGATGTTACCAAAATAACTTACAAAACCAGCAGCTACAAGACCGCTTGACTTTAGTTAAATTCCACCTTCTATTCACATAGTTCAAATCCTTATTACTCTTCTATACATAGCAGTGACGTATTGGCTACGGAACTAGTATCTGGAACCGCTCGTTGAGCTAGTTGCAAGGGGAACTGGGTGGAAATAAAGGTAAAAAACAACGACATCTTTACTCAAGCCGATGCTGTGAGTGTGGATTTCTTAGGCCTAAAAAAACCTTGTTTTGTCTAATCTCTTATGCTGCGAAATATTTATTAAAGACGCCTCCTGTTCACAATTTCGACAGAGTTGCCCATATTCTAAAGACAGCATCCACGTTCCAGATTCTCTGTCATCCAATACGCTAATGTTGGTCAAGTGATCTCGTTTTAGTTATGAAACTCGCAGCGGTGCTGTGAATAGTGTTTGTTATTTTTTTATTTATTGCTATTTTCTTTATATTACTGGAAGATTCTACGATGTTGCATCTAGAAGTTGAAGAGGTGAAAATGCACCTTTAAGGTTGCAAATTGGAAAAGAAAAGGATGAAAATTGCAGCAGCTGCCAACAAATCCAAAAAAAATGAGCATTTTTTGGATCCAAGAAAGCCGCTCTCACAGCATTGGCTTGACAAACAACGCTAATGTTTTCACCTCCCCATGCCCTCGAGTGCCCCTTCCATCCAGTGCCCCTTGCTGCTAGCTCGAAAACAGGTTCCAGGTATGAACTCTGCAACGAATAAGGTGTTATTGTTGCTTCTCTAAACTTAGTTTATAGTGAGGTAACACTCGCCATATAAACCGAAAATAAAAAAAAATTGAATAAATGAGAAACTAAATAAAACTTATTCTCTGCCAATTTTTTTTTTTTTTTTTAGTTTTGACAGCCGGGCTTATCGATAGAAGTCTCTAGATGCCACGGCCAGGGTTCAAAACGATCTTCTAAGAAAATAATTTCAAATGAGATGAATTTAAAAAGAGAAAGAAAAAGAAATCTCATTATGAAAAATGCCAACAAAACGATTCTAGTTGGTGGAAATTTCTCGTTTCTGACGGAGCGGTCGTCGTTCCTCACTATTCAACTTCCGTTACAGGGATAAAAAAAAAAAGTATGCTGAACCGCACGAGCGCCACGCTCGTGACGGCGAGACTCTAATTATAAGCGGGTTGGGCTGATGATCTATTTTAAATGACACTTTAATTGAAAACCAAGTCAACCTCCTCACGCCCTCTTTCGACAAAGGCCTCCGCTAAGCAGATTCCTTTCCAAAAATTTGCTCGTTTCTGCTTACTGTGCGATTAATACAGCCGATGCAGGTTTTGATAACGTTAATAACAATGAAAAGTGAAGAGGGTTTCCGTTTGCCATCTTGCCTCGCTGCTAATGAGTCTGCTTTGCAACCTACGGCCATTTCAAAAGAGAAACAAAGACTCACGTTGGTACACAGAGTCACTTTAAAAATTCATGCGGCAGTTTTAAGTAAAATTCAGCATTTTAAAGCCTGGTTGGTACAGATTAAAAATTGTCTTAACGCACTCACCGAAGACTCGGGAGGTGCATTCAATGTCTAGAGCCATTACAAGCATGCGCACGTGTCGTTTTATGCGGGTTCTGTTAGTTGTACATTCATTATTAACTTAGCTGTTAACCGTTCTATGGACGGAATGTGCTCGTCCCCCCCCCCCCCCGTCCTTCTCTCTCTTGGTGGCGATGGGTAACATCCTTCACTACATGTGGAAGGACGGATGGGTCGTACTCGTTGTCAGCCATTTTCCACTTCTCGTTGTACTGCGGAGTACAGCTATTCCATCTCAGTGGGCCTTGAACTTCACCCTCGAGGTTTCCAATTATGTTCTGGGATGGTGCTCGTGTTCCTTTGTCAAGCGTCAGCTATAGACGATCGCCTATATATCGTCCATTTTGATTGGCCGAAGAAGATAATGTAGGATCACAACAGCCAATCAGAGCCTGCTTACGGAAAGCAGATTAATTAATTTCCCTTAATATGTCGGGTTGGATTACTTTCGCGTACTTGAGTCAAAAACCCAGAATTCCTTCGCAATTTTATAGATTTATGAAGTTAAATGCGCAATAGTGCCTTGAAGAATATATGTGGAAAATATGAAGCGAAGCCATTAATGCGTACAAAAGTTATCGTGGATACAGACAGAAAGAGGATGAGAAGCTCCTATGCTTTGCGCACCAGTTTTAAGTTAAAGTTAGTATTTTAAATCTAGTATTCAAAATTCAATACTTTAAATCCTACCGTGTGATTGCTACATATAAAAAAAATGGTAATAAGCATTTTCATTGTCTCCAGATTGCAGAGAAGAGAAAGACAATTGTTTGCACGCTCAGTTTTTTTTTATCGTAGTTCCGCTGTACCTTTCGACCTGGCACCCACTCACACAAGGGGACATCCCTATAAACTGGCACTTCCGGGTTCTCATCTTGACTGCCGAGAAAATTTCTTTTCAATTCGGGTCATCCCTATTTGGAATTCCCTTAGCACGGAAACTGTATGCATGAGCACAGAATCTTCCGCAGGATGTTGGATGGGCAGTCTCTACACGCCTTCTTCAAAAGACCAAATTAGCTTACCATTTTCTATCGGCCATAATTAACAGCATCTCTGATCAGGTTCCGGTGTCAGTGGGTCACCTCCCTTCTGGAAACTCTCCACTGAACCGTGGTAAAGTTATTATTATTATTATTATTAATTGTTTCAATTACGTTCTTTTACATGAATTCCCGCCTATTTTATCCAAAATCTACTTGTTCTTTAGTGAGGCTAAACGTCAAAACAGGTAATCTGAAACACTGCACACTATTTTACCTGACAGAGTGGTGTTCTGACACTTTTTCTTCTCAGGAGAATACTTTTTCAGCTGCACAACATCCCTGACCATATTTCGTAAAGTAAGGCAGAAATTCTAAGAGGGATCCCTTTCAAGGGCAGGAGGCAAAAATGTTAGGTAAAGCAGGCATGCTTTTGGGGCACATGGTCAATTGGTAATAGTAGGTGAGCAACCATTACCAATTCACCACTCACCCCGAAAGTACCTCTGCTTTACCTAGCATCTTTGCCTCCTGCCCTTGAAAGGGCTCCCTCTCAGAATTTCTGCATTACCCTACTAAAATAACATTTGAAATAGAAAAATACCGGCAAGCGGTGTTTACTGTGGTGTGAGAACGACATTGCGATTCAAAGTTCACACTTCACCACTAATAAATGAACAATCATAAACTCTGTCCACTTGAATTTTCGGTCGAATAATGCAGCGTCCATCTTCTTCCGAAGTCCATGCAAAAAACGAAGTACTAAACGAGGTTCACATTGCTTCAGGCTGTCAGATTCTAAATCAGAATTTGAAATTGCCGCATTTACCGTTGGACCACTGATCTTTATCGTGCGCTCAAACTCTGATTTCCATTGCCTACTGAGATTTTTGGCAAGCTCTGGTCTCATTAGTCGGTCGATGTTGGGATAGGATGGATGGGCAATGTGGGCAACCTTCGTGGGTTGGAATCTCTAGCTATCCAACATTTTCGGAAGCAAGGTGCAGCACTCATGAACATTGCCCATCCATCCTATCCCAACATCGACCGACTAATGAGACCATAGCTCGCCAAAAATCTCAGCAGGCAATGGAAATCAGACTTTGAGCGCGCGATAAAGATCAGTGGTCCAACGGTAAATGCGGCAATTTCAATTTCAGATTCTGACAGAGCCTGAAGCAATGTGAACCTCGTTTAGTACTTCGTTTTTTGCCTGGACTTCTGAAGAAGATGGACGCTGCGTTATTCTACCGAAAATTCAAGTGGACAGGAAGGAAAGCCAAAAATTGGATGAATTGGATACCAACATCTTCAAGCTAATTGTGTAATGACTAGAAAGTGTATAGGGACCTTCCAGCCGAAGGGGGGGGGGATCTATCCCATGCTCTGTGCTTGGGATCACCCCCCCCCCCCATCACGGGCGGGGTCAGCTTGGTGCCAATGGTGCCTCATGTCCATCTCTACTTTTTGTTCAGATTTTTTCTATCTGACGTAATATAAGGGAAGAATAAGATTAAGCGTATTTTCCTTGGTAAAAATAGTCAGTGGAGATTAAAGTCCAGGTTTTTACCACCAGGCCGAACTGGTATAGCACCCGCAGTAATTCTGGATTCGTACCTCCCCACCGGTGCTCCGTAACCCCCCCCCCCCAACACACACTCACCAACGATGGCTTACACACTACTCATTCCCACTGGCAGAGCCAGCAACTTTAACAACTGAATCTTTGCTAAACACATGCAAGCTAAAATGTTGCTATTGTTCGCCAGCGAAAATGGCGCCAGCGACAGCCAATCAGCGAGAAGGTTTAAGAGATAATGACTTAGGAAGTGATATCGAAATGTGAACACTATCGTCACTATTATGAGAGCCAAGTTTGTGGCGCTAGAACGAGCCAACAACCTTTGGAAATCAAAGCCCCTTATCTATAAATATTTGATGGCGAGAATAATTGTTTTGCACTTGTCTTTGTTTTCTCTCTGGCCTGCGGGTACAATCAGCAGACATTGAAAATGACAGGCTAAGGCACAAACGAGCCAGCTCCGCCGAAAAGACCAATGAAGATCAAGCTAATAAGATATGGACCAACTCGCTTTGGCACCACAACAAGACGAGGTCACTTCCCAACTTCCCCAGAAAGGTGGGCAGTTATACGCAACAGAGGCCTTTCTGAAAGTCTACGCATCGATATACAGCATACTCTCCATATAACGATACCTAAGTAAACAAATTTCCTCTACAGAATAGTTTACGTAAACCACTTCCTGGTACAAATACCTCTACACAAAGAACCTTTGTAAAAGGAACAGTTGCACCAAAAGAATGTACCTATTTCAGTATTGTAAGCATCTATTCGTATACTAAGAGTCCCTCTAATAAGGAACCAGTCAAACCTAAACTCGCGAATGGTACTTTTGGTTAGTGAATAAGTGCATGATGTTCAGCCTAAGTCAAATAAAAAGCCAAATCAGAGCATTATATGTATAATCAGTTGCTAGTTGTGCACTTAAATAGCTTCTTTTTATTTAAACTGTTGATTGAGCTGCTCTCTCTTTACTTAATGTTCAACAAAATAATCGATGATAGTTTCCGTAGATCCCTAACACCAGGGACGATGTAGTATGGTAGGTAGATGGCTGCTATATTTCCGCAAGCCAGTTTTCTTCAGCGAGACTTGTGCTTTTCAACTAAGACCATTCCGGTAGAACCATAACCAACTTGAGTTGTGACCGAACTCCTACTGCCACAATGCACTGCTCAACGGGAACAAGAACTGTAGATTGGCTGGGGAAGTCACGTGATCGTTTTGACACGCCCACTGATGGGCGGACAAACAACATCGTTCGAACAATGAGTCACCCATTGTCGTAGTCGTGCTCTTCCATTGTTGTAGCCGTGATGATAACATGATCATAACATGTGTTTACTTCATGCTTGTACTCCAAGTTTACACTCCGTTAGGTCAAGCGATACCACAGTTTGGATGACGTCATAATCATGCATCGTTACCGTCGTTCGCCCGGATTTGAGTTTGTTACGAACGAGTACCGCTCAAAACCAAGTGAGGTAGCATTCCAAGGAAGAACTGGTTCGACCTTAAAAAAAAAAAAATTAATAAAAAAATAGAAAAAAAAAACCTGTGCGTCTCGTGAAGCTCGTGGCAGACTAAAAAACGCACAACTGGGGAAACCAGGCAGATTGCTTGAGGGAGTGGTAAACAAACTCGTCCTCTTCATATTACACTATAAGTAAAGTTTCAGAGTAAAATGGTGAAAGCAAAGCTAGAGCCAAGAATTGATTCTGACGAGGAAGTTGTACATTATTGTTAAGCCAAAAAGTGAGAACCGAAGGAAAAGAGATGGCGTCGACTATTGATTGAGCCGAACAGACTAACTGTATATTGTAAGCGAAGAGACACAGAAAAAGTACTACGAAAATTCGAGCTTCGAAAGCTGGCCACTACGTGTCACCAGCGACCAGGCGTATGGCTTGCTCAACAGAATAGTGCGTAGGTAGGGGGAAGGTAGGGAGGTGAGGGTGAAAGGCGAAAAGGGCCAGGGAAGGGGAGGAAAGGGAGCAGCAGTTAATTCAACTACCCATTCAATTTCTACTACGTGTAGCAAAGTGGAAAGGGAAGGAGAGGGACGGATAGGAGAACAGGGAGTGAGAGGGTGGAAGGAAAGGGGGAGAAAAAGAGGGGAGGGAGGGGTGGGAGGAAAAGATAGTATTACAGGAGGGAAAATAATTATCGGTCACAGTGAACGGGTAACATTACCCATCAAACCAATACAACCAATTACAACCACTGGACGAACAACGCTAAACAAAAACCCTGGGCGACAAAAAAGTCCGGGCAAGGGCGGATACGACTACATACGGAACTAGTTATACAGAGAGAAATATTTGGGTTTGATCCACATATTTCGTTCTTTCTGAGTCGTGGATTGTTCATTCCAATAACCAATAGACCAGAAGCAATAACCACGGCCTGGACATTCTTGCTAGATGGTAGTGCCCTGGGAAATAAAGGGTGGCACCGACTGGGTGAAAGTGGTTGGTATATGTATACTACAACAACGCCACGCCAACAAAGTTTCTCGTCCCAGTCGGCCTGGGAGAATGCCTCCTAGAAGGAAAACCACAAGAGTGCTGTGTTTGCACAGCTGTCCTGCACAGGGAGCTGGATTTCCATGGCAACCCCGTGCTGTGGTGAGAACACGATGGCGGTGGTCAGTGACAGCACTTTTCATCTCCTACGAGGCTGGCACGGGTGAAAATGAAGACAAGAAAAGCAGGGGAAAGCAAACACAACAACGAAAGAAAGAAGTCTAATTTAACAAGGTGAAGTCTGGACGAACACGTTAACAAAAGTCGTCTTCAAATTATAACAAAACCGCAACGTTCGAAAGGCAGAAAGATCTCTGTTCAACAATAATATTTTAAGTTTTTACAAATGTAAATGATGAAAAGCCAAATCACTGTACTGCGTACGATGCAAAACAAAAAGTTCAACACACTAGAAAGAATAAATGAAATTTAATGGTGTAAGGGACTGTTCATTATTTATCTTCGAGGGGGAGGAGTGGATGGATTTTTTTGGACCATCTCGAGGAGAAAGGTCATACATTTTAAGGCCAAGCAAGGGGGGGGGGGGGGGGTAAGCCAAGTTACGCACCCTCTCCCGAATATTATTTGTGGCCGCTAACGTGAAATAATGCAAGAAAGCATTATATTGGAAAATTGCGTGCAAGTGGCAAGTCAGTCAAGAATCATGAACCAATGCAGTAACAGAATGGAGCACAATCATTATTATACAGGCTGCAGTGAGCGCCGCACGGACACATAATATATAGAATGTAAGGGACGAAACTAGAACCGCTTTCGTAGAACTCTAGACCTGGATTGAGTGTAATTGTAAAATTCTTCTTATTTAACAAGCTATGACGATAGCTGGAACTCTCACTGAATGTTTTGTTGATAACGTTTCTAAAGTTAAAATTCCTTATTTGTACCACTACGTTGCCCAGAGTGATTTGAGAAGCTCTTTAATCTCTCGAGGTAAGTAAGATACCCGGCCCAAGTTAGACTGAGATAGCAAAGGCTAAAAAGTTTCTCAGATCGCTCTGGACAACGTAGTGGTAGAAAAATAGTGTTCATAAAGACGTTCAGTGCAAGTTCCAGTGATCGTCATAACGCGTAAGTGAAGATTTAATAATAACAGGATCGAAATTGCTCGACTAAAATGATTCTGGTTTGCCCTTTTCATTTTTTTATATTCTGTTCGTGAGACATGCACTACAGCCTACAAATTCCTATTCTAAGTTCCCAAAATAAAAAAGTGCACTGCAGTACATCAGAGTCAGGCAGGGAGGCATTATTTGCTTGCATGGTACAACCTACCACATAAAAATCAGTTAAAAAGCATTTTTTTTGAGTAAATAGAAAGTCGAAGCCATTCGGTTATTATTTTCTATAACTGTTATGTACTGTAGTGCGCTTTTTAACACTATGATCGTCCGTGAAACGTATGTTTGTACTCCAAATTCCATTTTGTTTCTTCGCGTTGGTATTGCTTTTCTCCAACTTCCCTTGTTACACCGCTATTTTAGAATGATGCATCCTCAGAATCTGTGATGATTTGTTACGGTCAACCGTTTTCGACATAGTTCAGAGTCACTGTATATATTATAATGTATACAGTGAGGATTATAGTAGTTTGGATTATAGTGGATTATAGATTAAAGTATAGTTTGGATTATACTGTGATGAGGGATTATAATCCCTCATCACAGTATAATCCAAACTACTCATATGAAATCAGACTTTTTGTTAACCCTGTGTGTATACTGCTGGCAAGTGTGACTTACTTAATTTCTGTTGGTTATTTAGACTACTTTAAAAGTTATATTATTAGCCAGCCCCCCCCCCCTCTTTTTGCTCGAATTCTAAGCTCAAGCGAAAGGGTTAGTTTTGCTTGCCATGTGTCTGCCAATCCACGTCATCAGATTCTATTTCTTACAATTCTTTAATTGGCCCAAACTGATATACAGCAATACTCAACTGAATGATCATAATCTGCATATTTAAATTGCTACACATCAGTAGTCATCACTGAATTTACGTACTAGGGACATTAGGCTTAAATACGAAGTGCTTAGTAACATGCAGACAAGTCGTAGTCTTAATTTCTGAACGACTTATACTACAGATTTCACCAGATACCACACCAAGATTTTAATTTAATGTCGGTAATGGCGCGACATTGCTGCTAACGATTACCTCACAACAGGAAGATCTAACGAGATGATTAAGTGAAGCACACAATTGACAATCAAGAGGCGTTGATGCATCCGAAAGAAATCTTGTCATCCTTTCAACCCCCAAATTCCTTAACCTATCATCATCTGCATTCGATTTTTATACATACCAACCAGTACATTAGCCTTCACCTTTTTGTGTCCTTTAAATTCTAAATCAATTCTCTGAACGCCAAACGCTTCCACAACACTTGAAGGAAAAAAAATGTACATCCTCAAAAAGTTCTTCACCGACTACACAAAACTTAATGCTTACGAATAACAACACGACAGTGAGAAATGTCACAAACTCTTCAACACCAACAGCTACAAAAACACCTAAAAAAAAAAAAACAAGTTGCCTAAAAGACTCCGCGTAGTCAGCCCCCCACCCCATCACAAACAGTTCCCTTCCTTTTCACCTTGTTATCCTTCGGGACAAATCAGCAAGCTGCGCATCACTTCACGCCCACCACCATCTATTATTCATAGCTTTCGATCCAGAGAAACGAAAAGGCATGCGGTCCCCCCTCCCCCCACACCATTCCCTCACCCACCACTTTTATTGCTCCACATACACCCAAACTTCTTTTACGCTCCCCATATTGTAATCTGCATGCGTAGCGACAAAACTGCGACGAGAGCAACGCCAAGCAGCTCGACCTGATTGTCTCGGTCTATTCTCTTCTGCAACGAGAGGCAACGAGATGGGAGGAGAGGACCGACCACTAGATTGTGCTGCTTTTAACTTCCCCAAATAACACACGTCCAACCGAAGCCTATCTCCCCCCCCCCCCAATTCGCTCACTCAATGCCGTACCATAGGCCTGAACACGAACTCACCACCATGGGATGTATTCTGATAAATAAACCATGAGTTATAACGGCGTGCCTCTATGTGTGTCTCGTGCACAAGCAGCGCGGCGCTGGCTGCAATTTTGAACAAATTAAACTCGAATCCGCTTACTTTCGGCTGAATGACTCGTGTGATTGCCTTTTTTTTTCATAACGTCGATTTTTGTCATTATTCAGTGGATGAACCGCGACTATTTGATTTGTATTTTCTTAGTCGACTGGGCTGCACCCACAAAATAACGTTACATGGGTCCCTGACGGACTGCAAGACGCTTCCTTCCCTGGTTATTATAGGAGCATAGTAGGGCGTTCTTGGCATAAAAGTAGTTAAGGTAGCAGAGCGTGGTTTAGCATGTCAAACTTGCAGACGCCTTAATAACAAACCCTTCCTTCATCAGTTTACTTGCTCTGCGGCTCATTTTTTCATTGAAAATTTAATTTTACGAACCATTTCAACTCGTCACACCATAACAAAAGCTATAATAATTGCAATGGCGAAGAATTTACCGAGAAAAAAAGTATCAAACATTTGAAAGAAAAAAGTCTTCTTAATGAAATATGCGATTCAGTGAACCTCTGACTAGCAAAGTCGTTTAAAAGTGTTTCTAGTGCTCTGAAATCATGTTTGATGTTGATGCTACCAACTAAATTCCTACAAGTGTCCATGAGAGGTGGTATATAGCCAGTTGGGTACGTGATGACCTTTAGATCGACATTTTTTAGTTGCTACTGGAAAAATATTTTGTAACTAGCGGAGTCGCTCGCTCATTCCGCGTCGTCTCGCTCCCCCCTCCATCTGCCCCCCCCCCCTCATTTAATTTGCCGTTCGGTCGGTAGATGGCATCGTATGTTCGCGCTGCTGGCCGTTCGTTCTGGGCGCAGCTACTATCTCAGCGGGGCTTGGCCGCTACTCTTATAATTTGCCGTTCCGTCGGTAGATGGCGGAGATGGCATCGTAGCGCATGCAGCTGCTACGCAGCCGGTGGCTGCTGCCTCTTTGGCTGCTGCCGATGGCTGCGTTGCGGACTTGTGCGGACTTGTGTAATTATATATATAGATTAGGCTGTTTAGTCTGGTTTGTTTGATAAGTCTTGGATCAGAAAGAAATAGAAAATTATATATTTCCTTTGAAGAGGCCTGTTACACAACAGCGACAAATAATTTTGTGAAAACTTGTACTCACAGAAAAACAAAATGTCTATTATTTTTTATTACCACTGACAGGCACTACTGGGTTAAAGAATTAAGACGTGTTCTTACTTGAGTGAAGTGCAACACCAAACAAAATATTATTTTCCTCATATTACGAAATGGACGGCAACGAATAGGAGATTATGAAGCCAATACCAAAATGCTTGCTCATGATCTCAAGCCTTTCCATCCATAATTCAGGCTCCCGCTTCACCAGTAAAACCTTTATGACAAAAAAGGTGGAAAAAGGAATCGGCGAGCTAGCGCCAATGGCATTCGTCTTTGCAAAACGGGCAAGAACTAAGAAAAACGAAGGAGGAAAATTGAGCTCACAATAATAGAGCTGCTGTCCTGCCGAATCCCGAAAAGCAGTGAGTCCTCATTAATAAATAATCCGCCATCATGAGAAGCGCAGGAAGAAAGAAAGAGAAGGGAAGAAGAGAAATAAGTCGGGTAACAAGATATCGGTGTGCGGAAGGTAAAAGGTGGGCTTGATGTCTTGCAACAAGGACGCCAACGACGACGACGTGCGTCTTACCACACATTATCTCCACCTCCACCTTAGCTTGCAGCTGGCTTGGGATGGCGGAAAATTTATCGCCAACTGGTAGACGACGGGATAAATCAAGTGGAATGGTGCTTTGATCCCCGGACTGTAAGCTGCTTGCCTCACGGCTATCAACATGTGCCGACGGATGAAGCAAGCCCACAAGCTGCTGTACTATACTGTAAGGCAAAAGCGGCCAAGAACGCATTGCCAAGCCAAAGACCTGAGGCAAAGCACGCAACCAAACCAAACCAATTCCGGATCTTTTGAGTGAGGTAGGTGATGCATTTGGAGAAAAGAAAAAGGAAAACAGAAAAAAAAAGTAACGAAAGAAGAGCACGTAGAAGAGACGAGGAATCGAAACCAAAAGCCACTTTCAGCCGCACTCCAAGAAAACAGGGGCGCGAAAAACCAAATCCGTGAGAAGTAGCAGACACGGAAGGAAGCGGATCTCTCTTCTCACACAACAAGGATATCTATCTCGCGGGAGACCAAGCAAAGCTCAATCTTGGACGTTTGGGGAAAAGCCACTTGAACGGTTGGTTGGCTATCGTTGCGACCGGACGCAAAGAGACCGGCCTAAACGGACGGACAATGCTCGACCAAAGAGGGACAAAATGGGATTTGGCCAGCGATCGACAGAAGGGGAAGGAAGGAGTACCAAGTTCAAGCCGAAGACCAACTCTTATTTCAAAAATCGAGACAACGTACACTTTACTGCAATATGTTTCCTGGAGAAAGACAAGAGTGTTATTTTAGGGAAACACAATCTGTAAACCAGGAGGGTCGGACATTTTTCTTAAGTCGGAAGAAATCAGGTTTAATAATGTGCCCTGGGGAAATATTTTCATCCCTCATCACCAAGTAAACCTGACATGCTTTTTGCAAGAGTAAATTGTGAGCCGTAACAGTCACACTCGGCTGCTCAGCTTCCAGTTTTTTCAACTTTAGACCATATTTAATGTATTAAATTTAATATAAACTTATTTACGAATGGCCGAGGCACGTCATCATCACCGATATTAAATTATTCTTGGTATAACCTGTCGGGCAACATCAGTGAAAGAAGAAAGGCAATGCGTGCTTATGTTTGTGTGTCATAAATAGTGAGTAAATTAGAAATGAGCCAATAGCGAAAATCATACACTAGAAATAACGTAGTTCAGTAAGCCACCTTTATGCACTTACGTTTCGTCGGAGTGGCATGACCCGGATTCGAACCGGCTACTCAGTTCGCCCTCAGATCACTTGCATAGCGCCTTAATCGCTATGGCCATATCCTCCACTGGCATAAAGATAACTCACTGAACCCGTTATTAAGGTCACAACCGTGACCAGTGCTCCATTCGACCGAAATTCACTCGGCCATAGACAATGGAGAGGGAAGACAAATCATACACTCACAAAGCTCAATAAAGGAGAAATAAATAGACATAAATCGCTGGAAATAATATTAAGGAAAGTTGGAAATTAGCCAATAGTGTATGATTTTCGCTATTGGCTAATTTCCAATTTTTCTTAATATTATTTCTAGAGATTTATGTCTATTTATTTAGTGAGTGTGTTGGCCTGCACTCAAGATATCGGACATCCTCTCGTCACGTGGGAATATAGACAGAAATTGCAAGTCGGTCTTGTTATCGCAAAAAGGATGAACATTTACGGCACTGTAGCAACCGCACAAGTTCGTCCCAAGCTTGCTAATGAGAAGCTGTTTAAGAGAACAAACAGACAAAGGGCATGGAAGTCGAGTAAGAACCTAAGCAAAAATTAGTTTGCATTTTACACCAATACATGTATTTCGGTAAAAGTAAGCCTGTTAACTCCATTTTATGTAAGCAACGCAAATGCAGAAAATCAGTACTGTTTTCAGGTTACGAATGATTTTTGTGTGGCTCATGAGATTACTTTTAAAAGTTATTAACCTAAAAAAGCACTTGTAGCATGTTACAAAGTAAGTGTCCAAACATACATTAAAACTCCATGTTTCACTCATCTTAGTGGCTTACTCTTGATAATGGCTGCGAGATGAGCCGAAACACCGCATTTTAATGTATGATATTTGTACACTTTATGGCTTTTACTTTGCAACATTTCTTGAAAGGTACAGTCTAACATTCTTTTAGTTTTATGTCAGAAAATAAATAGATGTTAAAATAGCATAAAAAAACAGGTCCTCAAAACTGACTTTTTACAGGTAACGAGGAATGTGTTAAATGTTGTTATAAGAGTTTTTCGAATTCCTGCAATCCTGAAAATCAGCCGACGATAACCATTTCATTTCAGTGATAGATCATGGTGGTATAGCGAACAGGAACTTTCTTTATAACCGAGATGGAATCAAAACCGACGAATTCTACAATCGAAAGCACGATACAGCATACACTTGCCGCTTTGTTTCACAGGAATATAAGGATGATCAACAATATGTTGTCACTGTAATAACAACAATCCAGGAATTTGTTTTTAACGTATAGTTTTAGTCCATTGATGAATGACATGAAGCAACGGCCAAGCTACAATAAAACTTACTTGGGGTGGGGGGTGTGAAATATGGGAAATACTAGCCACAAATTATACGTTTTTCGTTTCGTTTTGTAGGGACTTTGTTGGTAGTCGTGGAGTGCGATATAGCAAATGATTTTCGAAAGATTGCAGCAAAATCCTACAAAGTAATTTGATTAGACGATGACACTTTCTGATAAGCCATTGTTAGGTATGTTGGTGGAAAAAATGACAAAAAACAGACCGTCTTTATTATCTAAACATCTTAGGCAACTTTTCATGGGGAGGAGGAATCGAACTTGGCGGGAAAAATCGAATAGCAGAAAAAAATGCGTAGGGGGGGGGGGGAATTGAGGCTTAATGGCGCGTCGACAACTTGGTCATTAGCGCCAACCTCAGTCACAGTGCAGTGGTCCGGGTTGCCACTGCACCACACATTACAGAGATGTTATTCAAACCCCTAATCTAAATGCGTAGGCCTATACACGAAGGTAAAATATCAGCTTGGCCAAAACCGTGAAATAAGTCAAGATAAAGTCGAGAAAACTAAAATTTGTTCTCGTCTCGATCTCGACTTGACTAGCCAACAGCCCGTTTAGACCTCGTCTCGTCAAGGATCGGGAAAAGTCGAGATTTTCACGTCTCAACGGCAACACTGTATGCCTCTATGGCCCCCCCCCCCCCGAATTTATAGCGAAATTATGCTAAGCGGAATTAATTGCCTTGAGGTTGTGGTTCGTTTCTTCATTTAACCACATTCCATTTTTAAGGGGTAAGGGGGCAATAGAAAATGTTATGTGGCATTGCCCACCCTTGTTGTCACCGCTAGTTGCTTCAACTTTCAATATACTAGGTTGACTTCATATTTTTCAGTCACAGAGCTAACTTTTTTTATCAAATCATTCGTGATAAACACACCCTAACACACACTGCATTCTTTGCACACACTTCCTTTGTACAGCGTTTGTAAATGCAGGGAGAAATTTCAGCATTTACAGAGCAGCGTTCCAGAACACATTATCTTGAAGCAGGCATCCAGCTAGGTTTTTATTTAGTTTCATTTTTCGTGTTATAAAAGTGAGTTTATTAGGCACACCTTTCATTTCTAACACACATCCGTTTGGCATTCCCGCTCTGTGCCCTAAGGTAAACGCATTCACGGAAGCCTAAATATTGCATTAACTCCAGTTCGTACCTTACGGGAGATTGATTTTAAAGCAACAACGCCGGAAAATGGGGTTGCAGTTAACAACAAAGACGCCAAAATGAAAATCATTAAATTGCACTTATGCTTTCTCCAAAATCCACGGTGCGCGCTTGCGTGCTAAACCCCTTTCCCCCCTCCCCCCAACCACCATCTAAAGTAAAAGCTTAAAATTTTAGCTAGCTCATCTAATTACAACATTACACTCCACCAGCTACCTCCACCTCCACGATTCGAACAGCGACAACAATTTAATTTTAACTGATTAAATAATCTCGAAATCGAAATAACGCATGGAACAAGCAAGGAGAAAATGATCATGGACGTGTTGTTTCCGTAATCAAAATTGACTTGCGAGGGAAGACAAGAACAAGACATAAATTGGAATCAGATCGAACAAAAAAACACGTCACGACGACACACGTGTTGCAACAATCGCCTGGAAAATACTTTGGGTTCGGAGCAGTCGGGAATGCATCATTTTAATTTTGTAGTTAAAGTGAATCTGGAATGTTTTCGGGGAATTTCATAAACTACTCATCGATCGAACAACTCATCGCTGAAGCCCCACCCCGTCAAATCAAAACCTCTACGACCCTCTTCAAATTAGTTCGTAAACGCTCGTGAATTTTCCGATACCTCAGTGTGACGTCATCGCTAAAGCATCGTACTCATCGCCTACACGAGGCGGTTTTTGCTCTGAATCCACCGACTAAGGATGGCGGACCTGCAATTGTTCTTCGTTAGGATTATTATGAAAACGTAACTGGGGGAGACTCGTCACACAAAGGGTCCCCACTAAACTATGAGGAGGCAAAAAAGGGACTCCTTTATAAGATTTAACTGTTTTCATCGTCGGGTATTAAGACTGCTCAATAACGGGCCATGACAAACGCAAGCTTGGGGGAGTATGGTGACCATCAAATTGCACCATTACATGCATCGAGCCCGTTCATGCATCTGCGCTGCTACATGACCTTCGAAATATCGTAGGCTATATAAGCGTTGGACATTTTTTTTAATACCACCTCAAGAACGAAGCAGGAAAATATTGGAAATAAAATTATGTTTGACTTTAACTTGTTCTTTCCTTTCGCACGTGTAAAACCTCTTTATTTTAATGGATCCTGTTATTAAAACGCACAAACAAAAAATTGACGTACCTGCAGCTCTGGAGTCAAGAACACTCTATAACCTCAAACCACGTTATGCTGAAGATTCTCAACTACAACTTTGAAGAAATTTATTTTTGCTAGACTATTTTGTTTTGAGTAAAGTTTTATCCACACAAAACCAAAACTGGTATAAGAGAAGCCACCAAGTTTACAAAAAGGGTCGGCCTTTCAAAGTAGTGATATCATTCAACCAGGGAAAGGCCGCCAAGGTTAACCTTATTAGCCAAGTTAATCACACCTACTAATAGTTCGAAGGTTAAATGCAAACTAGAAGATTGCTACTAGCGGTAGCAATCTTCAAGTTTTCATTTAACGTCCAAAGTATTATTCGGTGCGATTAACTTGGCTAATAGGATTAACCTTGGCGGCCTTTCCCTGGTTGAAGGATATCACTACTTTGAAAGGTCGACCCTTTTTGTAAACTTGGCGGTTTCTCTTATACCAGTTTTGGTTTTGGGTGGATATCACAACTTTCATACGCCTGTGAATGTAAAAAAAATCCATGGTGTAATTGTCACCTCTACCTTTTTTGTCTGGAGGTATTTTATGTCTACGAATTTTCTCATTCATAATTTTAACATTTGCTATTGTCATTCCAAATAAATTAATAACAAGCATAAGAGTATGGTAATTGCAAGGACTTAATAAGTTCCTATCGAATAAAAGATACCCTTTGTCTTACTGAACCAGTAATGAGAAATTTATTCGGGTCGAGGGGCAAATAATTCATTTTGAATTCACGTACCGTAAAAAAAAACCGATTTGGATTTGATGGGGAAAAAAAACGACCAAACCTTTGCAACCCACCTGTGCATTTTGTTTCCTAATCTACTTTCCAACCAAATTGTCTTTTTTATCGTCGTGGGGCAGATAATTCTGTTAGGATTCGTGTACCGTAACAAATAACCGGCCAAAACCTTCGTAATAAAAGATACTCCGTCTCTTAATGAATCAATACTGCAATTTTATTGAGGCCCCGGCCAAATGCCATGCGCCCCAAACCTAACCTAAAGAAAAACAACCAACAACCAATAACCATAGTCTCCACAGTACCAAAAATCCACGAAACCACCACCACCACCACCATGAACCATTCTGCATTTTTTAATTGAGGCCCTAGCCTTATGCTATGCGCCCCAAAGCTACAAAACGTGCTACACTACATAACACTAAAGCACCTAATACCTACACAGACAAGACCATAACAACAAAAACACAACATCATCCAGTGCACCAGCACTGCCGTCACTGTAATCCTTGACCTTCCGTGTACATCAGCCACCTACTTGCAACAACAATGAATTCTGACAATTAGGTACGAAAGGCGTGTAACACTTAAGCATGTTATAATCTACTGTTGGATGACAATACAAACAATGGTTACAACAATAATTTTGCACTTACGAGCCACTTCAGGGCCACGTGCTTCTAGCTGCAACCCCCATTTAAGAAAAAGGCACTTCCCCATATGACGCTTTACCTGTCTGCCAAAATTTAGACCTGGCAACTTTCCCTAATCAGCTGTAGACGTGTCGTTATACCCTATGAGAATTAACATGGGAGCCAGCGGACTAGTTACTAGTTACCAGTAACACAAATCAACGCTATTGAGGAGACTTTCTCTCCATGAAGGACACGTTCCCACATTTTAGTGTTGACGTTTTCTTCGTTACTGGACCCAAGACACCTGATTCAAACGATTTGCAAAGATTTCTACCGCATGGGGAATTTTCACCAGTATGCTGAAATCAGGTATAAGTTGGTTTCAGTTAAAAGACACAGTCTGCTAGTGAAGGCCGCCTTTTTTTCATCAACAATCATTTTTTAACAATCGGATGAAAAACAATCGGATGATTACTTGGCGGCGACACATTAGCGTGTGTCTAAACGTTTAGAGAGGAATTCTCAACATTTGTTTACCGGCAGCTGATGCAGAACCAGGAGTGGCTAACGCTCGTTAAACCCTTTCAACCCTTTGATGCAGAATCGATTCCCTTACAATCCAAAACAATTTCATCACTTTTGAATTTCCCTAACTCCCCCTGAAATCAATCAATCCATTGTTAACTGTCAACCGACAGAGTTGAACTGCTGCTCCACAGACGTTATCAATCACGAGTTACGGACCATCAAACACAATGTACACTATAAACTACTCCCTTGACGCGCGCCCCCCCCCCCCCCCCCACACCCCATAACACTGGCTCTGTCTACCTGCTGTCGATAACTTCAAGTTTTTCACCTCATTCCCCGTTTTCCCTATTTTCCCTTAAAATGTGGAGGTGATACAGCATCTGGCGTGAGCTCGTGCGTCTTGGCAGCTGTTGTCCCCCTCTGTCTCTCTAGTGCTGATGACCACCTGGCTGGGTGCACCAACACCTGGCCGGTCGGCCTGCGCACCAGCTTCGGATGCCACAGCATTCCCACAATTACGAGCACATACTTCGGAACCTCAACACGACATATTCTGGGTTAATCTGGCTTGGGTCACTTCGCCTTACGAGCATTAAGGTGCGTTTATGCAACGAGTCGCCTTTGCATTCTCACAGCTAGAATTTACTTGCGATGGCAAAGGTGTCGTTACATAATACAACGCTACCTGGATTAGCTAAATCCGACATCGTTTGAAGAAATGCTTGCAGTCTAAAATATGTGACAATAAGATAAAGAATTTCTCCTGATGAAGCAATTTTTCCAGTCATTTCTGAACTCACATTATTGACGGTTTTCGTTGCGTGCCGGCAGAGGTAAAACTGTCGCCATATTGGAATTTCAGGTTACTTCTAGCTGAAATCTGAAGTTCCATAACCCGCGTTATGGTACTTTAGTTAGCTTAGGAATTAATTCACGTACAAATATTTGGAGCTCCACAAAGTTCTGTGCAGAATAATACACCGTATAAACCACAAGATCCAGGGGTCTAATGCTGACTGCCGACTCACCTTTATTTTTATCATTAATGTTGCTTTATTGCTGGTATAAATGGACCTATATCACCATAGGCCACATGCCATAACTTGTTCCTATAATGTTATTTAAACTTGGACTTCTCTTTTATAGTCATATTACATAGCGTTCAGACACTTTCGCAATTTTAATTTCTTTCAAGGTGTTATGTGTAATTTAGACGTTTAAATTAACAATGTGCCCGATGATGTTATTAATAGTCGTTCAAAAGTAATCAAACATCTCCGAAAAAATGTAGTTGAAAAAAAATTCCATCTAAAATTCTTTTTGAAAAAAACATTCAACGCAATTTGCAAAACGTCACAAAAGCACTTAGGGGATTTAAACTAAAAATCCAGTCTTTTCCCTGATTAAAAAACGATCATGTTTTCCCTGAGGTTTCAGACGCATTTTTATTTTCCATGGATTGCAGGTAACGGTGCTAGCCTTTCTCCTTTTTTCTTCTTGCATACTTTTACTTTGTAAAACATGTCCTCAATGTTAAGAACAGATCGTTATGTCATGTTCAAAATTCTGCTCTCAAGTAAATTTAAGCATAGTTCTGGACCCAGAACTAAACAAAGGCAGAAAAATAAAACGAGCCGAACTAGTTGCACGTTTATGAAATTAACAACACCAGTAAGTATTAATTGAAGAGTTCAGGTGGACTTCTTGCATTACGCCACTAGAGCAAAGGACTTTACTGCAAATACCGATAGTTTCGGCTCAACAAAATGATGAGGATTGTTGGAACAATAAAAACAATGTAATTTTTGTTGGAGAATTCAAATGGCACACAAAAAAAAATAATAAACTCAACATCATAGATTATACATCCTTAAAACGAGCTTATCATTAAGATAGAAATGCCTTACAATACCAAACTGTATTGATGAAAATCCTGTCTTTTCAGGAGGTAACGTTAGGTCCATTTTAGGTTTATTTTTATTTATTTATTTATATATTTTTTGGAATATTGTGCTGCTTTAGGTTGCAATTATCTTTCTTCATTTGCAATACTGAAAACGAGCGAGTACTAATAGCATCAACAAGCTCTTGTGTTCCTACGTCATCTGCTACTATCAAAACAGACGATGTACGGGATCAGCTTGCTTATGACAAAGGAACATAAGCGCCATCTCAAACCATAATTGGAAACCACGAGAAAGAAGTGCAAGGACAACTGAGATTAAGTAGGTGCATTCAGCAGTGCAGCGAAAAATGTAACCACGAGGGGAAAATGGAAATTGGCTAACAACGTGAAATTATGTACCCATCAGTCCTCCCACACGTGGTGAAGGATGGTGCCCACCGACGGGTTACCTGTTAGTGTTGTTATTGTTGTACCAGTAATCGTTGCAAAGCGCCAAATATCTATTGACCCAAAAGTAACGGTATTTGCAATAAAATCCATGACAACGAACGAGTCAGCTTTCGTTCTTAATTTATAACCAGTCAAATGTTACGTTGCCAAAGTGTGTGTACAACAGACCAGTTTTCACTCATTAGTGTTAAACTGGGTAACGCAACTTTAAGAATCTTCTCTTGAAAAGTGTGACAGAATAAAAGATGTGACGGGGGGGAGGGGGAGTTCGGCGTCAGTAGCGCTAGACGTCGCCAAGTGTGGACAGAATATACTTAAAACGCAGCAGCTGACACATTTATAAAGAAAGCTGTATTGTCATCGAAAATAGGGTCGCACAGTTCTGAATAAATGTATGTACTTTACTGGAACTCAGCGGCACGCCAATGTATTCTAAAGGAGGGAACATTAGGAACAGTACAAATATCGCATACATCCTCACTGAAGAACGTTATTTTGCAAAGCAGTTTTCAGCCAGTAAATAATTTACGAACAGAATTAGTCTCGTTAATGCATATATCCACAATACAATGACTGAAACACCCCTCGTAGCGTTCGAAGACTGCAGTGAAAACAGGTGTGCAACGGGCGTTCGTTTCCTTACTTATTTTATTCCGTGCAGTTTCATTTCTCTTGCCAAATTCTGAATACAACAGAGCAGCTGATCATGTTGAACGATATCCAACATCATAATGGTCTAGTATGTAGTTTAATACTGTGACGGCGGCTTTCTTGGACTTAAAAATGTTCAGTTTTTTGAATTTGTTGCCAGCTGGTACAATTTTCAGCAAACAGAATCGTTTCTTTTCAGATTTACAGACTTAATCTATGTTTCGCAGCGTAGGGGAATTGCGCAAATTAACGTTATTTTTAGGTAAAAAAAGCCGCTCTCATAGCACAGGCTTGACAATCTAGTGGATGACCCTGTGACGGCGGCCGTGTATATAACAGCCATCATGGCCAAATGGATTAAAACTGTTAGGAGCAAGCTGGGGAACCGATAGGTTCCGCCGAAATACTCAAAAATCATGAATGACATTAATGAATTAAAAGTTTATTCGGTACATAGTACGAAATGTTTCAAAATAAATCACTGATAACAACACTGCATTCATCAAAATTCCTAACACGAAACTTGGCCTCCTTCCATACATAAAGCAATGAAAAATTGGTTACAATTTTCAAAAACGCTTAGTGTAAATAAGGCAATGACTGGCTGCCATTTATGTCACGTGTGTTTGTAGTCCTCCTTGGTGGTAGGCCTAAGCGTTTTTAAGTCGTATTAGCTGGTACAACGAGTCTAACACTTGAAGGTAACTATCTAAGATGGTATGCACACATCACGCACCCATCGGTAGCTTCCATTATCGGATTGCAGAAGAGCTACTCGCGCGGCACCATTGCGCACCCGTTGGTAGCTTCCGTTATCGGATTGCAGAAGGGTGCTCCACGAGCCACACCATCGCGCACCTTTTGGTAGCTTTCAGTATCAGATTGCAGAAGAGCTACTCGCAAGGTGCACCATCACGCATCTCTGGGTAGCGTTCATTATCTGGATTGCAGAAGAGCTACTTGCGAGTTGTTTCTCATGTGGCATTGCTATCAGTGATGCTCATAGTCCTCGCTTGCTTGCGGCATGAATAATGCAGATTCTACATTTTTTTTGGTTGTTGTTTGATGACCTATGATTTTTACGTGGAAGCTGATAGCATTAATAAAGCCAGATTTTACTGTGACCAGCTGTATGTTGTCAGGTTCCAGTTTTGACCTGCAATCCCGGCCATCCAGTTTAGTTATTTCCTCCTGTAACATCTTTCCAAACGTAACCAAGAGGCAAGGACACCAGTCTTACTTTTATCTTCTGAGAAGGCATTCTTTCCTGAGAGGGAAGATATAGGGGCAGGTCATTCGTACCTTCCTAAGTCATTCCTTACATACGAAGGCCGAAAAAGAGAATATGCACGGAAATTTAAGCGTTAGCCATCAATGACAAATCTTTCGGTTGGGGGATTGAGACTCCTCGTAAATCAAAGAACAAACTCCAAATCACATTCAAAGATAGCTCAATTTTGGCAAATTTCGGATCGTTCATCACTAACCGGTAAAAAAAATACCTCTTCTACCAGTACCTGGTTTATCCACCGTCCGCGAACCATCTCTTTACGTCGTCAAGACGAGTCGTAGGGGGGGGGGGGGGATAGAGAGGAAGGAAGAGTCGCTCAGCGTGACGTGGCACTTATGGTCACTAGACGGCAAGCAACGACCACCAAAGCCACCGTTTACGAACCCTAAAAATATGCGACTATAAATCTTTCGAAAAGGAAAGAGGACCAAGTTTCATACATCGCCTTAAACTGCTCTCATTTTATGCAAACAAAGTGAAATTGAGTAACATCGCTCAGTGATTCATCATTTGACGACTAGAGGTCGCCTTATGAGAAAGAGAAGGAGAACACAAAATGGCCGTCAGCTTACGAGGAAATCTTTTAAAATCCGTCGATTTATAAACCGGACTTTCTCGATCCAAATGAAAGTGATAGTCAGGAATAACTGAATGCAGGAAATGCAGGTTAGCTTACCAATGAAGCAAACCGACATTAGGGCGCGTTTAGCAACGACTCGCCTTTGCATTCTCGCAACTGAAATTTAATAGCAATAGCAAAGGTTTCGTTGCTATGGAAATAACGCTTCCTGGATTAGCTAAATACGACATCGTTTGAGCAAATGCTTTCAGTCTTATAATTCGTGACAGTAAGATAAAGAAATCCTCCTGATGAAACAATTTTCCCAATCGCTTCTAAACTCAATTACTGACTCGTTTCGTTGCGAGCTGTGTTGGAATTTCAGATGATTTCTAGCTTTTAGCTGCGATAATGCAAATGCGAGTCGTTACGTAAGCGCAACCTTAAGCATCGAACAATAAGCAAAGGAGTTGCCTTTTCCATACATTTCTACTAGCAATAATTAAAAACGCTCGGTTGTTTTTGCTGCCTGGACAACGGCGTTACACGCAGTTATGGACAACGCGTCAGCCTTATCGCCATCTTGGTAGGACCTGATAAAAATATCGAAAAACCTGAACATAATTTAGTACAGTGGCATGCACACGGGGAGGGGAGGGGGAGAGGGGTTGCAATGCCATTGTCCTTTTCGCAAAATGACCTTTCTCTAAATGTGCACTAAAACTTATTTTGCCCTTTTGCTAAAAGTTGCCCATGCCCTCTTCGGTCTGTGCACGCGACTGGTTATAGTAGATTTATTCCAGTTTTTTTGTTAACATCTTCAAGAAGAGTTGTAAAAAAACTGAAAAATGGGTGATATTGTGGGTACTGTGGGTATACTGTGGGTATATTCTCATCACCAACCATTTACCTCAAATTAACGTACATGTAACGTACATCATGATTCATGATAGCAGACATGTCAACTTACTGAATACCCATTAAATGGGGTATCTGCAAATTTGGGGTGAAGGGAAGAAGAATTTTGAATTCATCGATACGTTTACCCTCAGGGCGCTGCCACAGCTTGTTACGATGAGTTTTCTGTTTTTGGTGGGAATGTCCACAAAGATAATATTTAACCTTTATTGTGGTGCACTGCGCTCGGTTTTTATTATTTTTTAATGGATATAATTAGAGTAAGATAACATGTAGCCCCCCATTTCTTTGGATGATTTGGCTGAGGGGATCGGTTGGTTTCCTTGGTGGGTGTACTGTACACCAAGCCGAAAGCAACATGTGTCGTCCATGTCACGCCACGCCACAGTGTCACTGAGGCAATGAAAAAAACTTAGTGATCTGGAAATTGTTTCAGTTTCGAAGCTCGTGTACAGGGAAGAAACAAAGGCTATAGTGTGCAAACTGTCGTTTAGTCCCAAGACTAAATTCAAAAGAGTAAAAAGTGCACTGCAAGCACAGCAGTCTTGACCGCATACTTTTCTAACATGGACACAAATTTGAAGCAGAATGAGTTATGAAAGTGAGTGACGACACTTCTCCTAGATAGCAAAATTTAAAGAGAACTTAACTGACTTGAATCCAACGGAGAATGATGTAATAGCATTAGTTAAGTCAACTAACAAGAGCTAAACTATGAGACTAGAATCTGACTGAAGAGAGTTTAATTTTAAAACTGTATTAGAACGAATCGAACTTAATTTTGATACAGACCAACAAAATTTAATAAAGAGAACTTAACTGACTTGAATCCAACAGACGCCGGTATTCTTAGTTAAGTTATCCAACTAACAAGAGCTTAACTTTGAAACTAATACTGAATCCAACTAAGAGAACTTTGATAAGACAGTTATGTTTAATCCAACTGAAGAGAGCTAATCTTTGAGACTGTTACACTGAATCTTCTGAAGAAAGCTAAACTTTGAGATTGTAACGTTGAATCCATGCTGAAGATAACTTTGTGAAACTACTGTTCCACAAATGTAACTTAACTAAGTGACACTACGTTGATGTATACTGCAGAGTGCTTGACACCGAATCGAACGGAATTTCGTCGATACATCTCTAACGGAATGTGAATGGATCGATTGGCGCAATTCAACGTACAAAGAGAAGGATTACACCAAATCAAGTCCAATTGGGCCATCCACTTTTTTCCCGTCATTGACCTGTAACGAAGCCACAAGGAAGGAAGCAACTGAGAAACGTTACTTTCCAGCCGATGATCAGGAGGTTCAACTCAAAGACAATCGAATCACGAACTCCTTCGTGGGTTAATAATAGGGCACCTTCTTAAATGAACCAAGGTTAAGGCGGTTGATGAGCACATTGACGAGAAAGTGTGTGTCCGTTCGCTCAACTGGGTCGATCAAGCAGGCCGGCCACAGCTGCCCACTCGCTGACCGCAATAATAGGGCCCAGCACAAGATAACACTCCACGTTACATGACACCTCGTTATTGCGACGGTCAGTCTGGACCATGCCAAACTTCCTTTATTAGAAAATTGAGAATCCAAGGTTCATCAACGACAGATAGTGGGGAGAGGGTGGGGGCACTTTTCCAAACTGGCTGATTTACCTTTAAGTTATCAACTTATGTGAGGGACCGTTTCCGTAGTTTTTTCACGAATACAATAGGTTCTGAATGCATCACCTTCCATTTTTATAAATTTTGTAGGTGTTAACTGAGCATTTTGAATGCTGTTTTAATGTGACTGTAACATTCTTGTTGTTCCGTGTTGGGGGTTTTTGCTTTCACCTAGAGATCAACCAATTTTTCAAAACGTAGGTATTAACAAGGCCCAGGCTCATGTATAAGTTATTTGATTACAATATTCTTGTTGAGACAATTTTCTCTGACAGTCGAACCGATGACCGATTTTCATTTTTTTTAGCTTAAGATGTAGGTTAACAAGAACCAGGTCTTTTTGAACGCTATTTTAATCTGACTACAATATTCTTGTTGTTCTGTTTCGTGTTGAGACAATTTGCTCTCGCCTAGAGATCGAACCAATGAACTGGGTTTATGGCTTAAATTGCAGCTACTAAAAGGCTCAGGGCCTTTTATTGTTCAGCAGTTACGCCTTCATATCGCAACAGAATCAATACTATTTGCTGACGGTAAAACACAAGTTCCCCAATTTTGTTTAAATTCTTGTAATAAGCAATAGTAGAGTAATGAGAATAGTTTAATACTACGATAAGTGTTCTGTTGAGACAAGACTGCCCACCCTACGAACGCTACAGATACGAATTTTATTTGAGGCAGTCTGATGAAGAGTACTTGCCAAAATTAATATTCGGACACATATCAGGATAAATATTAACTATCCAGCCTACATCTCGTTCATCTGATATTTCCTTTATCCCTTGTCTTGCAAATTTCGTTTATCTCCTTTTTTGTCAAATCTCATTATCTCGTTTATCTATGTCAAATCTTGTTTATCTCGTTAATCTCCAAATTCGTTTATCTCTCCTCCTCCCCCCCCCCTCCATCGCTTTTATCTGATTTATCTCAAAAAGCATTCATCTTAATTATCTCTTATCGTGGTGACCTCATAAATTCTAGTAATTTAATTAATCTGTAATATCTCCCCAAGGAAAAAATTTAAAAAAGCTTAGCGTATCAAATAAGGACGTTAAAAAACTTAATGCTCTAAAGGAAGAGATACATGTAAGCCTTCAGCGTCGCACTAATGTCTAAAAGAAGCTTTAGCTCGTTTTTTTTGGGACGCTGGCGATTCTTTTACACCTATTACTGCGACCCTGATGGCTGTTTCTTGTACATCTGTACATTCAGTTTTTAAGGCCTACATCCGTATTTTATATCCTTAAAGCGTTTTGTAATGCTAATCAGGAATAACAGTGCACAGATAACAGGTGAAATCGAAATCGATAAAATGCTATCTGGGTTCATCCCTAACGAGTTACAGACAAAAAAAAATACCAGAGTAAAAAGGTGGAGCACCGTAGAAAAACAATGAAAAAAAAAGAAGCGCTGTACATCACAGCGCTGCACCCCGCAGCTTCAGCAACAAAAGAATAATAGAAGCCAGAAAATAAAGAAAAAGAAAAAGGACGGCACACAGGCGACGACTGGGCGAACGTGGAGCTGGAGCGCTGTTGAAACCAAAATCGAATTTCATTAATCATTAACTCGGTGACATTGCGACACAGCGCCCCCAGGGGTTCGATACCTCTCTTCCCCAGAATTCATTTCTTCGTTCGCTAGTTCGCCTGACAACCGTTCTCTTTTTCAATCGTTTCGTTGGCGGCGCTGCTATACTGCTTTTGCATTGCTTTGCAATCTCTTGCATGAGATGCCCTGCATAGATACCCACCAAATTATTCCTCAGGTAGCTTTAAACCAAACAACTCGCAACGTTTATTTGGGCGCTGGCGTTCTAGCTTCGCGCGGCCTGCAGGGGGTCGTCTGTCTCCCCTGTCGACCTAAATCACGCGCCCGGCCCGGAAATCAACGCACGCGCTCCCTTCCTTTTCTACGTCGCGGAAAATAACGTGGCCTTTTCTTCTTTCATTTTTCTTGTTGGTTTGGCGGAATAAAAGGGAAGCAAGCGTCCTCCATACCTACTTGTAAGGCATCGCAGCTGAAAAAAAGATGGTTCTGAGTTTCCTGAATTAAAACAGTTGTTGGATAAGATTTGAGTTTGGCTATAAAAAGTTAAGTACGCTACATTTCCTGAAGTTCGTCACCATATTTATCCTTTTTAAAGCGTTCAGCAACATTGGAAGATTTTATTAGAAAGCATACATAGGCGGTGATTCTCAGTCAGAGGAAATGACAAAATATAATGCAAAAAAAAAAGTTAATCTCACTCCAGCGGCATCTTATAACCATTGTTTTCCAAACCACCTGACGAAATCCACGGTAAATACGTCAACAATGGAATGGCAATGCAGGAAGAAGGTCGAACATTTCCTGGAGTTGTTGGGCTTCACTCAGGGAGTTCGAATGCAGGTTGGTAGGGTCGGTCCCATACTACGTAGCCGCACTAATAACACTGGGAGATTTTTTTCAGATACATCGCCAAGGCAGCGGCAATTTTTTTGTACGTCATTGACTCGGTTCGAGCCATTTTGTTACCGATTCTTGCATCTCATTGGTGTTGGACCAACTGGATGAATCGACTGGACTAACAAGCGAACGAATACTTCGAGCGAGCGAAGCGTAGCCTATAACGAACACCAAATTGCAAAATGTTGGTCCGTCCGTTGGTTGCACATTTTTAGTCTGGGTGGAGCCCAAACGAAAGATCGGATTGGAATGAAATTTAGTACAACGTTTCATACCCTAATTAGTATTGCGGAGCCAAAATTTGTCGTAAATCGAACAATTATTACTGTAGAAATTTTAAAAATTTCGAATTTATTTCTAACACTCACCATTGTAAATTTGGATTCCTGAATAGTTAAGGAATTCCGACGAAGCATACACCATGCTAATGGTAGTGAAGTGAACTTTAAAAAACACGGCAAATTAAATTTTGGTTGCTTCTTTCTAGCTAATGATCTTTTTCGACGTAACTCAGTGAAATAGGAACAAACGCAACCATAAAAAAACAAAAGGATTCCATTAACGACACACGCAAGTTCATATGAAAAAAGAATGCTTGGAGATTATTCAATTCATCATGGCAACGAAAGTGGCGTCCACATTAGAGATGGGGATCCCGACTATGAAACCTAAAATCGTGGTATCAAGGCCATGCGGTATTATAAAAGGATAGTTGACATCAGGCGAAACACGAAAGCACGAAACACGAAACAATAATATGCCTGCCTCTCTCAGTTTATGGATTCCTGGTTGCCATGGTAACGTGAAGCTTCAAAACCAAACACCGTGTTGCATCACATGAAGGATTAGACCTAATCTCGAACCGCTGTTGTCAGCTGCTACTTACGAAATCAAATCGGAGATAAATATTAAGCCTAAACGCTAAAAATTAGGTCTAAAACTAGGTCTAAAAGCTAACACATTTTAAACCTAAATTGTGATGGTTATTTCTTTTAGATTACATAATAGAGATCGCTGTTGCAGTGTGTGATAGAGGTGTGTGGCTCAACATTTTCGTTGGTGGCGGTGTCAAGTCTTATACCAAAGCAGTACTGTGAACCTTTTGAATCTTCTGACTATTGTTAAAAACTATCGTACTTATGATTATTTGGCTTGCAGTTAAACGCCTTATTATTAATATTTTAATATGGGCTACATTTTGCACAGCAGTTGCTGTAAACAATGTAAGAATTATTGCCAGCGGCAGCCAGACGTGATTTACTCGCGGGGATGGCCCACATCTTTAGTGTTGGCTGTGAAAAGAGGCTACAAATAACTAAAGAAAAACAAAATGCTGGTGCAACAAAAGCTTGTTAAGTAAATTTGACACGTAGCATAGGCCTATATTTAAAAAAAAAGGCTAAAATAAGAAAAAGGCCAGAAAGAACAGTAGTATGTCACACCAAAAGGTAAACAGCCCAACTTAGTGGTATCGCATTAAAATAAAAACTAAATATAAGTTTGAAATGAAGATCCGTTCGCTCCACCTACAATAGGCCCAAAGCCTGTTTCCTAGTTATCAAAAGTAAGCCACACCACTCCAAAGGTTACATTGTTTTAAAGCCCATTGAGCGACAATGCGATTGAAAATACACAATGTATATCACATCGTGTCAGCAGATGGAGTGCACCGTTAAGAGTTGGCATCGTAAAAGCAGGCCATTGTTTTAGTTTCAAAGCAAGGACGTCATCAAATCTCACCTTGGGCAATCTCTTAAGAGATTTGTCATTTTGTTTTAATAATGTACATTCCAAAGCGTTCAGCAAACATTGTGCGATCAGATATTTCATAATTACCGAACTCGTTAACTTTGTTAAAAACTACTGCAAGGTCAAACAAATCTCTTTGTTGGCTAAGAAAAGAAAGTGTCATCTGGCTGTTGCAGACATAGGGCCTTAGGGCTCCGGGCAGATGAGCAGGAGTGGTTAACGCTCGTTGAACCCTTTGAAGAAAGCGTCATCAGCTGCAAGAATGGCTTTATATTGGTTGGGGAGCAATGACGTCACCAACTGTGGCATCTTGGATTATCTCTTCGACCGGAAATAGTTCTGCTGAAGCGTTGCAGTGAGTGGACCGACCCAATTGCTCAAGATCCCTAGTTTTGCCGAAATACAGCCTAGTGAAATCCAGTCAACAATTAATTAGTTGGCACAGAGTTTAGTGTATACTACTTTTCATTGGCGACGTTAGCCATAAATTTTCACTCGGACAGGCAAAGATGACGTCGAATCTGCAGTATAGGCTACATGAACTTTTCGGGAAGATCTCGCAGCCAAATACAGCATGACTAGGGTTACCGAAAAATACAACACACAACACCACTTGTTAATACACTTTAATTTTTGCTACAGTAACAACATTATCAAATATAATACATGTAAACACAAGTTATGATGTCAGCACGACTACAACAATGGGCGACTCGTTTTGAACGATGCTATTTATACTCCTAAACTATTGCTATTGTACTCCAAACCGACGCTATTTGTACTCCCTCGCCATGCTCGACATTCGCCTCGCCTCGACTCGTCTGGGTAGTGTTTACGTGAAGAGACATCATCTGAGCCCAGACTACTCCTAAACGGAAGTGTAAAAACAATCATGTGACGTAAAAGCCAAGAGATAGCGTTTGCCAAGTTGTTCAGCAGCAGCAAGAGTATACTTGAAGCGTTCCTTGAAGCTAAGAACACGAAGCAGGAAGGCAAAGCACAACTCTTTCTGCCCTGGCAAACAAGATCGACCAACTGGACGGAACTTGCCATGTGACCAATGGACGTAACATTACATCACCAATGGATGTAATCAACTCTCAATTCAGATAAAAAAGTAGAAGTATGGGATATAATCAGTTAAAATAAAATCTTTATAATAATCTCGGAGGCCGGCTAAAAGGAAAACCACTTCTCCCCTCCTCGCGCCCGCATTGAAAATGCACTCTCCCACTCTACCTGCATGGAAACAGGACGCATGCATGAGTGGTCGATCAACTCAATAAAGGTTCAATCTGACAAGTCGTCGGGCCGAACAATCACTTCTCCCCTCCTCGTGCCCGCATTGCAAATGCGCTCCCCCATTCAACCTGCATGCAAACAGGAGGCAGGCATGACTGGTCGATTAATCTGACAACTCGTCGGGAAGAATGCCGGAAAACTGTCCCGGGAAATGTGTCCGTAAACTTAATTCATGACCCACGGGCTTCCTCTAGTATTATAATAACTCTGCAAGTAGGAAAGAAGGATGGTAATCAGCACTGAAAGCTTATATTGGTTTGCCCCTCATTCTGAACGCAATACCGCAAATCATTCCTGATTAACCAGATCCAGGGCTTAATCAGTACCAGATTGTGGTGGCCCGTAAGCAGTCGAAATCTCTGGGTCCTCCTCTTGAATTATCACCTATAGTGTTTTCAATTTCACCAACATTTTACCAAAATGAAAATATAAATTGTCGACTCATCCATGCCAGCTAGTGGGTTTAGGAGAGCGCTGTGAGCTCACCCAGTGGGGTTCTCTGAAAACGTGACGGATTTTTAGGCATTCTGAGACCTGTCCTGGCTTCAAACTATACGTTTAGACATTTCACTCCGCTCAACAACAAAAAACAGTATTATTTTGAACCGTTGGTAATTCCTTTCGGGTCATCCAGCACAGGTTCGTATCTATCTTCTGCGGTTCATTGAACTATAATTTCAGCTTTAGAGTTAGCTCTTGCATCACTATTTTGACGGGTAGCAATCAAAATGAAGTCGCCAACTACCGAATTTCTCTCGCCATTTGACATTGGTGAAGATTGCAATCAACGCACTCTTTACCTGAGAACATGCCATTACGACTTTAACCACAGTTTTAAGAAACGTGTCCATCAGCAACCGTAATCAAACCACAAACGACCATCAACTTGCTTAGCTACTGTTCATAACATTTGCCACTTTCTGTTCGTCGACGACCAATTACTCACTTTGCAACACAACAATTTACTCGAGCGACACAAGAGCTACTAAATACAGGCAATTTGGAAAACAATCGCCACGAGCAACAAACGACGACAAGGAACGAGAGAGACAGGCTGAACCGACAAATGGTTTGTTCTTCTGTTGCGGATAATAATTTACGAAGCACAACAACGAATGAAGCCATTAAAGCGTCGTCGCCTTCCAACCAAACCGTAACCAATTGTGCGTGGACTTCCTTCTTTTGGTGGTAGGGTTTTTGTCTATTCAAAACCCAAATGAGGAACGGGAGACCCACCATCTTGCGCAATTCGCCATCGTCTCCAAAACATAATAGCTGGCCAGTAATACGGCCCGACTGCCAAACAACCGCAAACGAGCCGAGAACGATTTTCGACGATGTTACGTCGTGCAATATCGACCAGCATTTTAGCTACAAACGAGAACCTCACTAAATAGGTTTTTCCTTTCCCCCTTCGCCTCTTGATGCAACTATAGAGATGTTCCGTCGGGGCATGGCAACGCACACCCATCAAAAGAAAGATCGTATTTAAAACATTCATACTAATAAATATAAAAAGTTGGTCTGATACCAAATTATTACAAGATTGAAGTTGCAGGCCATGGAAGAGAGTGTAGGTAATGCTACTTTTACTCTGCCAAATAATAAATATTTGTGTGACACTAGCAAGGCAAACTGGGATTGAAGCTGCGTTCATCACTCAATATAAGACAGGTAAGATTTGTCCTTTTCCGGTGTTAGTTAGTGACAAAGACGCCAGGAGCCGTCCAGTACCGTACGGCCCGAAAACCGAAGGGAATTGGAATCTGAAGAAACTGTATGCGGGGAAATTCTTATTTTCTTCAGCTGCCTGTTTTTAAACATACAGAAAGAATAACGAAGCATAACGATTGTATGATCTGGCACACTGAGGGTTTTTCCCGTATAGACTTTGTTCAACTCCCTTTGGTTTTCTGGCCGTACTGGATGGTTCTTTCACTAACTAACACCAGAAAATGCACAAAGCTGACTGTCCTGGAGAGGAGCGAGGAACGCAGCAACTATCTCGGTTGGCCTTGGACACTAGTACCTACTTTTAACGAGCTAACACCAGAGGGTGCCATCGTCAACTAACCGAATGGCAAGTTTACTTTTCTGAGCGCATGGAGATGGAATGTAGATTAGTTCCAATAAAACAAAGTCATCACTATAAGAATACTTAATTCCATAATTTAAAAAAATAGGTAATATTTGGAAATTAACTTAATTTTAAGCTAGATCAGCGCTGACTATCGAATTTTCTTTTCTTTAATCCAGAATTTAGTTTTCAAACGGGTTATAACTACGTGGTGTTGGAGTGAGCAGACTTTTGCATACTTTTGTGTTAAGAGAAAGAAGCCAGTGGCATTGAACCCTCATCAACGGTTCTAATTTCTTGTAACGAACTGTTTAATTCGAACACAGAATAATTCCTCCAACTTGAGATACTGCCCACGCACGAGTCCTTCTTCAATTTGAGGACTGTAACTGGTATCGGCTTTATTGAAACTGTTTTTTTAGTTTCGGCCGAAACCGACACCACTGCAGTAGAGACAGAGCAGTAACTGTACGGCTGAAACCAGAACCTAGGGCCGGATTAACCAATGGGTATAGTGGACACGGGCCAAGGGCATCACTCGTGTTAGGGGCATCACGGAAGTATTTAAGTGACATAATACGAAAATATGCAAATATTCAAAATTAGCAAAAATGTAGACTCACCCTCCGCATCCATGATTCAAGTTATCAACTACAACGAAGACGAGTCGTCGTATCCAAACATCGCTATTTGCATTGTCTTGCACAACTCCTGTTACTAACGCTGCAAGGGAACGAGCATTTTCGAGACTTCTGCAATAAAAATAATTGCGCTGCAGCTCCGTCTATGATGGCAATTGAGTAACTTGGTTTGGGAACAAAATTTTGTGGAAGTTACCGACAAATTTTCAAGACTGAAGCGCAGAAAATCCAAAATGTAACAACAGAAGAAAATTATGAAAGTGAATGACATGAGTGACTGATACCAGCAAGGCCTAGTCTAGTGTGAGTAGAGTACGACAACAGTTTCTGTAAGTAATCAAAGTAGGGAGGTCGGGGTCATAAAAGAGCGGTTATGAAATAGGCATCACGATCGGTTAATATATCCCTGCCAGAATCAGTAAATTCGTCAGTTTTGAACCGAAATTCGGTCGACTACTAGGAACCCTGGCATAAAAATAAACAACCAAGTCCAACTTTGACATGTTTACCAAGGCACAATCGTTTATCTGAAACATGGCGAATGTGCAGACAGAAGAAAGACACATTAATTCCGTTCACCTCAACATGGCTAAAAACACGTGACACACATCACTAAACAAGTCCCATAAAGACACGTAAGAACGCTAATGTTTAAGCGCCACTTTTGCCAGCCTCTGTAACTAAAGAGGGAAGAAAGACGTTGTCTAGAATGGAGGGAGGTTGGTCACACCAATAGAAGCAAGGCATCAGTTTGTTAGGGAGACCGTAGCGGGCGATCGCCATGTTGACAAGCATGGTGATCAAGAGGAAAGCAACTAATCCCAAGCTTGTAGGAGATTTACTCAATTTGCTGGATAAGCGCCATAAATAGCAAGTAGCCCACGTGACTTGGTTTACAACTCCCCGGCTAATCACCCAAGATATATACCTAGTAGCCAATGTCAACGATGCTTGTTTCTACCAAACAGAAATAGTTTTCATTAGATGAATACTCTTGAACAGCCCCAATTCTGCATAACTCTTACAAATCTACGATTTTCTTTAATTACATTGATCCTTCCTTCCCCTAAAGTCAACACGGGGAAACTTGAAAAGTTAATGTCTCAGTTTCACATCAGTTTTAGAGTAATCGCGTCACAAAGTGAGCTACGTAATGATATTTTGGCACTGAATGATATCCTGTCCCCAGCACTTGATAATTACATGGTCAGTACATGTAGTTATTATGGCTAGGAATAGCAGACATCAACCTAGTCGCCTTGGGAACTGGTCCGATTTACTGGAAAAAGAGACTTTCTGGCCAAATGCCTGCCAATCATTGCCAGCCAGGGTAGTATGACTACCAGGCTCATCCAGCCCTATTTTATCTATTCTGGCTTATTCTAGACACTAGCACGTAACCTGTCTAAGGACAACTCATGCAACCCATTGCGCATGCATGGGTATCATCCATTATCGGATTGCAGAAGAGCTCGTCGCCAGCTGTTTCTCACGTGGCATTGCTGTCGATGATGCTCATAGTCCTCGCTCGCTTACGATATTAATAATCTCTGGCCACGGCTGTGATTGGAGGTTTTTCCAATGTGATGCCTGGGGTTCAGCCCTTCCCTTCTAAAAAGGCTACACAATTGAACCGCTTCGTCTATACCACCATCAGTAAAAAAAAAGTTCTTTTCGAATGGTCAATGCGATTTCCGTGTTAAAAATTCCGTAATGTTGGATCATAGGTAATGAAGCAATGGACATAGGTAAGTGCGTACCAGCGATGTAAATTTCTTGAAGGGAGATTCCTTCACGCCCTATAACAGACATGTACAGTTCTCAGTCCGCGCATGTTGCCGTTGTACCGTTTCGCGAATTCAGTGTAGTAGTACTATACGCCGTCACTTCCGCTTGCGATAAAAATACATCAATGAAACGAGGGTCACGTGGCAGCATGAACGCCAAAACTGCTCGTCATAAACCGCATCTAAGCACGCCAAGCTGTAAATACGAGCAGGATACCCGAAAAATACTTCCAAATAATCAACAAAAAATCTCCTAGACGCCACATTTAAAAAAGGATTTTTAGGAAGGGAGTGATTAATGGTAAGTAAATAAACCCTTGTGACCGTACTTGATATCAAGTGGAAGACATATCCCTTTAAAACTTAGGATTTTAAAAACCTTTTGAACCTGAGAATAACAGCCGCCGCTTGACAGCCATTTCGCCATCAGACGGTTCTGCCAATCTTTATTGGCGACAGTCTAACTTTCTAATATCACTCTCCAAGTCCATATTTGCATGGTATGACTTACGATGAGCACGACATCATTAGAAAGGCCTTGAAAAGGAATTTATAATTAAATCTGAGGCCGAAACTGGTTAGCAGCAGTTACCAAGGGTGTTGAGTATAGCAAGCCCGAGTTTAGCATTAGACATCAGGGGGCAAATGATTGCTGCGTCGGTCCAAAAATGGAAGGGTCGGCAAAAAGACAAGAAACGCAACCGTCCCCCCCCCCTCCCTCCGCTCAAAAAAAAAACAAACCTAATTTATTCTGAAGTTGGTGACGGCAGGTGACACACATTGCCTTCCTTAGACCTTTTTTGTGAGTGTGTCTTTCGGCTTTTTCTTTCAGCGTTTGCCTTATTGAATAGCAGCCACCAGAGAGTACTTACTGGTTAGCACAACGCATAAACAGCAGCCACTGAAACAATCCAATCCACATCGAAAACAAACAATCTCTAACCTAAACCAATGTTAAATACCTAATTTATCTTTCATTCTTTACTAAGCGATTAATTAAGCAACACTACACTGCGGAACCAGTCATGATTTATGGCCCAGTTGGGGGGAGGCATAAATACGGACATAAATATGATGGGACATAAATACGACGGGAAATCCGGAGGAAAAGAAAATGTGACCACCATATTTTCGATGACCCCCTCCCCTTCAAATCCCTGAAAAAATCGTGGCTTTCCCCTACTTAAGGTCCCAAAATAATACGACCCCCCCCTATACCAATAAAAAAAAATCCGCTTTCGTTGCTTCTTGAGAATATCTGCACATGATTTCTTGAGCCAGAAATTTCCAGGAAGGGTATAACTGCACCTATACTGCCGTTAAGAAAGATGACGTCACAACTCTGCATGGCGCTATAGCTCTCGCTGCTTGTCTTTGGGATAGGTAACTTTAAAAGGCACAGTTGTTTTTTTTATATTTTTCGATATAACTAAGGCAACCGAGCTTTTGAGTCTTAAAAGGATTTTTATGGTCTTAGCTAACATTAAAAATTGGAAGGAGTGGGGGTTTAGGATACTTCAAAACGTAGGCTACAAATTCAGACATTGCTTGGCTTGAAAATGACATTTAGTGGCAAGAAATTGTACTAAACATGAACGTGTCACACTCTAATCCTGCAAACGGTGGTTTTTTTTTTATTTCCAATTAGTCTGAAAACGGCCTGCAATTATGATAATTAATATACAAAAACTACTCCAAATCGCTAAAATGCCTTTTAATCTTTTTTCCAGTGTTTGCACATTCTGAACCAACATTAGAAATATATAATATATATTGTGGTAAAGTGTTTTCTTCTTTCTAATGTCTTTTGGAAGCCACAGTTAGTCGCCGCTTGCCAGTTTTTGCTGTTATTCTGAACCAAACCAAATTCTGTCCATTTCCAGCCTATTCCAGGATTGGTAGCCTCTAAATTTAATTTTTTTACGTTAAATCAGCTAAACTCTCCGAACATCCATGTTGGTGAAGAAAATTCAGTTTTCCTTTTACTCAACTTTACCAATTATCTCCGAAATGCATTCTCTTAAATCTATTCGTTTCTTCTCCTAATTTAGATAATAAAATTCGTGCAGTATATTCAGGCACAAGCAAAGCAACAAAAATTCCTGAAATTAATACCTTACGTTTTAAAACTGTAAAGTTACGAATCTAGCCTTTCGCCGCCTCAATATTGAAAATCCATCAAAATTCCACACTTAACAAGGTTTGGGCAAGGACTTAATAAAAATCAATGGCCGCTTTTCCAGCTAACGCCACGAGCCTTACTTTTTAGTGTGATTTTGAGTAGTGCTACTCAACCATAAAGTGACTTCTTTTCTTATTCCCATTTTTACGAGCCAAAAAAAAAAACAAAGAAAAAACATTTCAAATAAAAATCGTTAAACATTTCGCGGAACACAATGCACATTAATAAAATACGAAACTCAACGATGACCGTTACACGCAAATACATACATATATAGGCCTATATATATATATATATATATTATAAACTCACACAAATTTTTTGCTTTTTGTAGGTAGCTATTTCTGAACCTTTGGTTGGCATATTCGACACGCTTCAACGTGACAAAAAATGTTTTCAAATACCAACGTCGTTTGAAAAAGTTGTCAAATCACTCAACGGTACAAGTTGAGGCCTATTTCTTTTAACTTCCGCCTGACGTCCAAAGAATATTAATTAATTACCAGAGACTCGGTGCTCGTCATTCCTGGCGCTCACTTAGCATATCCCATAATATTATGACATCACTTGACATCGTTTTTCAAAAATAAAACTGGTTCCAAGTGTCTTACACTGTCTATTTTTATACAGCAGCCACAATAAAGCAATATTTGCTACGGAGCAGCTGGAGAGCTAGCTGCAAGGGGCACTACATTAAAACGAGAGTAAAAAACAATGATGCCTTTATGAAGCCCAAGCTGTGACAGCGGTTTCTTAGGCCTCAAAAACGTTGTTTTGTCCAACGTATATTAATTATTAAGGTTGTAAATTGGAAAAGAAAAGATTGCACTTGCTGAAAACATTGCAGCAGCTCTCAAGAATTAAAACAAAATTGCTCATTTTAAGCCCAAGATATCCTCTCTCTCACAGCATTGGCTTCACTACAGTAACACTAAAAGACGCCATTTTTTTTTATTTCCATGCTAATTCAGTCACCCTTGCAACTAGCCAATGACCGACTTCAGCCAGCATACGACTTCCGACTTGCTTGCTGCGTGACGCTCCCAGAATGCAATGCGACAAGTTGGGAAATATGTATAGCGACGCGTCGAGACTTCACGTGGGGGGGGGGGGGGGGGGGGGTCTTGGCGGCGAAGAACGTAGTAGATAGGGGGGTGGATGGAGGCGAAAGTACGTCGTGAGGGTGGTGAGGGCGAAGATACGCATGCTTCGTTGGGGGAGAGAAAGGAAGGATTGAAACGTAACTGGGGAAGAAATACATGGCAACAAAGTGCATCGAAGTAAATAGAGAAAAGAAAGGATGCAGCACGAAGATAACCGGTGTTGGGGAGGGAGGGAGACAGTAAGTCAAGACCCACAATAAAAGAGCCACGTCATTTATTTTAGTGATGTTATAAAACAAATTCACCCGTCGTTAGACGAGCAGCACGTAGTATATAATAGTATTGCTATACTTTTGTTAGCTCTATCGACCCAACACCATTTGAGGCTCTACATGATTCTGCATTTTGGGACTTCCATATCGAACATTAAAAAGAAATCTGAATACCTTATTTATATTTTTTCTTTGTTCAATTGTTATCTATGCAAAATCTAGTTTAGAGTTGGTTAAACCGTTGGTAGGAACCACAAGATTTAGTTTCCCGCAAACTTCTGGTCTGCCATCACATTGCATGCTACAGGGAAAAAAATGGATAAAAACGGAAATGTTGCCTTTTCCGTGTGTCCATTGGAAAGTAGCTGGATTCGCACCCGAGTACACTTGGTTTGGAGGCCAAGACTCTTGACCACTGGCCAGTTTCTACTTACTTTTGTTCGTGGGTCTGGGGCCCCTCACAAAGAATGTCTTGTGCGTGGGATTTTAAAGTCGGCCCAACTCCTTCACAGTTGAACAAGATTAACCAAATGATCTTCCTATAATAAGTTTCTATTCTGCTTGTCGAAAAAATTTTCAGAAAAAGTTGGCAATTATGTCACTTGGACGTGGTAAAGTGATCAAAAACGTAATACCCGTTTAGATCAGGTGATCATAAGACCCTTGTCTGGGCATTTTAAGGTTTTTGTGAGACCCATGCTAGAATATGTCAGCCCTGTATGGTCACCATACCTGTTATGGTTTCGAGTGTACGCGGGAGAAGCCAACATCCGGGGGGCCGCTCGCGGCTGTTTGAGGGGGTCGCAGGTTTTTTTTCGAATAGCTCGGCTCACAGAGGTCTCACGAACTTGTGGTTGGGCTTAAAGGATTTTGATTGGGTCGAGTCAGTTCAGAGGCATTTTACTAAGTCTTTCACTGGCCTGCTTTGGTGAGTTACCCGGAAAGACTAAATCTATGTGGATTGGAGTCTGGAATTGCGAACAATGAAGGATGAGCTATATATGACTTACGCACTGATCCATAAATATGTATCTTCTTTGATCTCTATGCCTCCAATCGCAGTCATTCCGTGTAAATTGTGACACAGCTGTCTAAGTTAGCTAACTAACTTTTTCTCAAACCATGTTGTAAATTGGTGGAATTCGCTATCAGACCAATTCGTGTGTACATCCACGCTAAAAGTTTTAAGAAAAAATAAGATTGTGTGATCTTTCTGGTTTTTTGCGCCGTTTTTAATACTAGTCTATAGCTCAACAAGTCACGTGTGCGCGCGATTGTTTAAACTTTATACTTTAATACTACAGGCACTATATTAGTGGCAACAAATTTTGCCCTTTAGACTGCCTACCAAGTTCTTTCCTTGGTAAATAAATCTTATCTTAGCTAAAGGAATCAAAAACGTAATACTCAGTTTAGAAATTTGTGTGATGATGTAACACTTTGCCAAGTAGTGTGCCCATTGGGTCAGCAAGAGTGAAAATGGCAACGCCACCACAATGGGTTTGAAAGGGAAGGAGTATGGCGTCAATTCCCTCAGCTTCGACAGTAAGGGGGGGGGGTGATGATAGCAACCCCTTGGTGAGGTCCACGGGTCGCGTAGCAAGCACGGGGTTTCCGCCTCTCAACAACAGGAAACCCCCTCGGAGGACCTCGCGACCAAGATAACCCGCGCTGCTCACTCAACCTATCGGCCAACGTGCTGATACATGCGTCCGTCATTCCGTCTGTCCAGCTTATCCTTCCTTCGATGGCCATTCCAACTTTCTCCAGGCCATACGGATGTCC
>JAHWFP010074476.1:0-11754 GCA_023313725.1 Lithobius niger
GTAAAGTGAAACTTCAATCATATAACCCCCTTTTTTACGGCACACTTGAGGTTTTTGTTAGTAATTATTATTAAGTAGAAAAATGAGGAGTTTCAAAAAAAAGTAGGAAAAAAAGTAATGTTTTCAGGACAAGATAGGCCTCAAACAGTCATGGACCAACCACGACTAGAGACCTGCGCCCCCTCCCCCCTTACGTATATTTTAAAAAGGGGTTGAATTTAGTTGGAAATATTGATTTAGTTGCTGATATTTTTTGTTGACAGCTGGCAGTTGTACTTGTTCATTATTATTATTATTAGAAAACAAAAACGAACTCGTTTGATGCTTAAGATAAGGTTTAACTGATCCGAAATCAAAACTGCAAAGGAGCATAAATAAACTTTCCTGTAAGGTTTTAGATACTGTAGTGTTGCTACTGTTAAGCTCACGTGAAACATTAATGCTGTATACAAATGTTTTTACCATTTGTACTTTTGCACGCGATAGATGAGCTAATGACTGGTACATTCCACTTGGCTAAACGACATCGCTGGAAAATGTTTAAAAAAAACTAATCGTCTTAGTGTGCTTATCACAGCTCTACAGGCAATTGACGATTCATGCGAGTACTTGAAAACCTGGAAATGTCTGGAAAGTAATAATGAAATTCCATGCATGGAAGAGTGCTTGAAAATTTTGTAAAATGATATAATATATATATATATATATATATGCGATGAACGGAACGTAGACGATGTGACTGAAGAGCACTGACAAAATTTAGCCAAGAAAGTAATCGTTTGTGTAGCCTTACATTATTCTTCGTTTGTTTGGGCACGAAATGTATTAAAATTTGGGCTCTGGCTTTAATTGTATTTAGGTGTATAATGGTTGGATACAGCAGTAAGGTTTCACGTGGATTAAACAGTACAGCAACACTGCAGTATCTTAAACCTTACAGGACATTTTATTTGTGTTCCTTTGCGGTTTGGACTTCGGATCAGTTAAACCTTACCTTAAGCATCAAACGAGTTCGTTTTTGTTTCCTAATTCATGCTACTTTGGCGTACGATACAGTTTAGATTAGCTTGTTTTAATGTTTTGTATCTTTATCAAATACGGCAAGAAACGCAATTTTTACTCCAGTCGGTCTTATGTTAGGAAAGAAAACTCCTTCTTCGCCTCTCAAGGTTGTTTAAAAGCAGCTGCATGTGAATCTAATTTACATATTGGAGCTGGGAGGAAATTAATAAAATTAATAAAAGTTCGAACATATATTCACCGAGCCCAACAAACACTATATGCTACAATTTGAGTGGAAAATATTGACAGACAGCGGAGAAATTAAGCATCGAAATTACGGCTTTAACGTGGGAGGTTGAGTCAAACCTAAATACAGTAAAGTAATTATTTAGTTAATTTAGTAGGTATAAATGCTGCCAGGGCGGCGCCACGGTTCTCTGTTTAATTATTCTACCACTTATTCTTCCACTTTTAAACAATGCTTTGACAATACATTACAATGCTTTAACCTCGAACACTGTGAAAGGTAAGTCATTTGTAGCAACACTTTTAAACAATAATAACCTAAAAAGTAAGATTACAAGGAAGGAAGTTTTAAAAAAAGAAGGAATAAGGAATATTTAAAAAAAATAGTAAAATAAGGAATGTTTTACAGAAAAGTAGGAAAATAGGAATGTTTCCAAAAAGTAGGAAAATAAGGAATTTTCCAGAAAAGTTGAAAAATAAGGAATGTTTCCAGAAAAGTAGGAAAATAAGGAATGTTTCCAGAAAAGTAGGAAAATAAGGAATGTTTCCAATAAAAGTAGGAAAAGGAATGTTTCTAAAAAGAAAAAGTAAGAAAATAAGGACTTTTCAAAAAATTAGGAAATACGGAATGTTTCCAAAGCAATAGGAAAGTAATGAATATTTCCAGAAAAGTAGGAAAATAAGGAACGTTTCCAGAAAAGTAGGAAAATAAGGAATATTTTACAGAAAAGTAGGACAATAAGGAATGTTTCCATAAAGTAAGAAAATAAGGAATGTTTCCAGAAAAAGTAGGTAAATAAGGACTGTTTTCAAAAAAGTAGGAAAATGGGAACGTTTCCAGAAAAGAAGGAAATAAAGAAAAAGTAGGAATTTACGACCTCCCTTTCGTAAACATACACTAATTACTATTTATTTATTAAGACACCTACACTAGTGCGTCGCCCGCCATGATTCAAGAATCAACGACAACATCACCGTTCGCCCAATCTAGATACGTGCACCATGGCGACCGCTTGGTATTCTTTAGATCTAAGAGACTTAAGATGTTTGGAAAAATAAGAGAAAACACTAAAGCTCCGTTTGATGGTGAGTTTTTCGTACACATAATTCTATTTTAAGGTGAGAGTTTGAAGCACTACCTTTTGCTACAATGTAGTAAAAAAATAGTCGAACGATATAGGTTTGCATCTGTATTTATTTGATCAAAATATTAAACCGAAATAATATAAAAAATAAGGAACTAGAACATAGCCGAAATACGATTTAAAAAATGGAACCATATTGTGATGTTTGTCCAAACCAACACTACTACGGATTCCCCCACAGTTTTTTCGCTATGTGAAGTCGTGATATTAAACGCCAAAGTAATCCCACCTTAATACTTCAGCCGACCTTTGAAGTATTGTTACACTGAATTTAGGGATATTTTTTTTTTACTTTTGAGTATTCCAAAAATGTATTGTTGTAAATATTGTTGGAACACGCTAAAGAAGGAACGCCACAAGTGTTGTGAAAGTAGGCAAAAAACTGAAATGATTAGGTTTAGGCTGTATTAGGCCGTATATGTATTAGGCTGTATATGATTTCTCCATCTTTGCCGTAATTATATTTCAACCTTGTCTAGGCAATGGACTAGCCCGAGGTGAAATTGCTACATTCTTGTGTTGACGTGAGAGGATGCGCGGAAGCCTGAGCCAAGTAAGTCATCACCATGGCAACGGCGTGACGCGCTTGTAGCCAATGAGCGAACGAAGTGGGTCGGAAGAGGCGTCTTCTCACGCCTTTACTTTCTTTCTCTTCCCTCCACCCACGACCAATTGGCACTTCTTTTATTTCGGCGTAGGATTATTATGATGGAAATTTCAGCCGGGTGGCAAATAAAACATGCTTTGAAGTGTAAACGGTTGAAGTCGGAAAAAAAACAACTCAGTTTCTTTACGACGTCCCTGCAAGAAATGAATGATTTTTTAAGGTGCTATAATTACGAATAGATCAGCACGGCATCCTAAATTATCGAGTGAAAATTTGGTTCGTCTTCGTGCACCTGGGCGCAAGCTATAAAGGTTAACAATATCATTGCCGCTAGATGGCGCCACGGTATTTTCGTTCGCATTTCAATCGGTGATAGTGCCACTTTAGATAATAACCGACAGTTAAACATGTAACAGCGATATAATTAGGCAAATCGTTTATTTCTCAAGGGAGTTGCGTTTAGAAAATAATAAAAAAAAAACAATTAATTGTAGCTTTTGAAACAACTTCGTTTTTAGGCGTGTTTTGCTCATTTTTTCTGCGTTAGCAAACGCTGGTTTCGAGTGCACGCGGGAGAAGCTAACATCCGGGGAGCCGCTCGCGGCTTTTTGAGGAGGCTTCAGGGTTTTTTTTTCGAATAGCGCCGCTCACAGAGGTCTCACGGACATGGGGATAGGCTTGAAATGTGCGTACGGACGAGGGCTATCCTCACACCGAGTTTCATTAAGTTTATACGGCCAGTTTTTGAGCCCCGACAGTTTGACCTGGTGTGGTGGGACTTAGCCATTTTTTCGAAGTGGCTGTCGCAGGGTTTTTTTTCGAATAGCTCGACTCACAGAGGTCTCACGGACTTGTGGTTGGGCTTAAAATAAGTCTGAATTCATTGACCAAATCAAATTTTATTAAAATGAATAAATTAACGGGTTTTTATAAGGCGCCGTTTGGGACATAATTAAGTTACCTAAAATATATATAATGTGGCAAATACATAAAATATTTTGCGCATTTATATAATGTCACATATATAAATATTTTAACATATAAAAAATTATGTTTCATACATAAAATATTTTCCATATATAAATTATTTTCCATACATAAAATACATTCCATATATAAAGTATCCTCGTGCAATCATCATATATAACATTTTTGTGCGCATCAATCTGCGCAGGTCTCCGACCAAGGTAAGCAATGCTATCTACCGGCAGACAGTGCAGCTATGGCCTGCGTAGTCAAGACCAACTAAGATAGTTCTTTGCTCCAATGCAGCTTCTAACTCAGCTGGCCTTGCGCTTAGTGGCGTGGCGCGTTAGCTCCTGTTGCCTATTAACGTAACAGAACAGAACGCAATTCATTTGCAAGTAGGCGTCAAATTTAAAGCAGTTTTGAAAGAGTCTCTTAAAAATAAAAGCGTGCATTTAAATGGTGTCTTAGTATTTTAAAGTAAGCTTAACGCCATGGCAAAAAGAAGTAATTATCGTAGAACTGATACTGGGTTACGAAATTTCATTTTCTTATTTGCCAAAACATATTAACCTGATAATTTTAGCATTACATTGTCCTCAATGGAATGATCACTGGAGGTTTTTCGGTTGCGTGTATCCGCCTGCTTGCATGCTCCCACTGCGCCTGCGCGACGCAATCCTCCTCTATATAAAGCGGCATCATGGCCGATGTAGGCATTTATTTTCCTCCACAAGGTTCTTCGCACCACGTCGATCTCTGGAATTTGGAATTTCGCTTTCGCGACTTAGATGGCAACCACCGAAGATTCTGCTTGCCCTCGGGCTGCTGCTCTGACTTCGGATGCTGCGCTCCAACCTGCTCCCCCGCCTTCCCTTCGCGACCACTGGCCGACCAGTCATGAAGAAGAGGAATGAAGAGGACGACTCACCACTCCAAGACGAGCAACGCACCTCACCACCGCCTGAGCTCGCGGCCCTCGAGGAAGACCTCCGTCAAGGCCAAGGCGCTCGTCCGGGAAGCGAAAAGGAAGCTACAAGACTCTTCATCTCTCCGGGGAATCTCCAATACTAACTCCCCCATCGACCTTTCGTCGAAGTCATCTCGCTGGGACTACAGTGTGACTCGCAGTGAAGCTCACATACTAGTCGACTCAGTATTCCACCAGCACGCAAGATCAAACCCTGCTCCATCCCCCTCTTGCACCTCACCGGCGAAGAGAGCTGACCCTCGTAACTGGGTCGCTTCAACGACAAGCGACGACAGCCGGAAACGCCAGTCGCCTGCCCCGCCGCCTATTGCCAAGCAACGCAGACTTGCGCCCCCACCTGCCTTCGCGACACCTGCTTTCGCGACTCCTGCTCTCATGACAAAGAAAGTCACAACTCCGTCGACTCCCGCCAAGTACATCCAATTCTCCGATGACAACACGGAAGACCCAACTATTCCCTTGGCATCTCTACTCAAGACAGTGGAAGAAACTGTACCAGATTGCTTCCTGTACAAACCATCACAGTCCGCAGACGCCCCAGTCATCAACCGTGGTCTCAAGACAGGCTTTGGATTTGCCCTTCGCGACAAAGACGCCAAGCCACGCAGCCTCCTAGGACAGTCGACAACGCTTCTTACCTGCCTCCTTCGCAACAGCGGCCTCCTGTTGGGTAAAGGCGAGCCCTTACAGTTAGACACAAAACCACCTACACCTTGCCCCGGCCGTGAAACAAGCTTCTTCCGGTCCTTTGCCGATGGTTCAATAAACCCAAGAAATTTTGACACCTACCCCGAGTGTGAATTTCTCTGCCGCGAAGTCAAGCTGGACTTCGGCACGGCTCTCTCCATTCCGAAACGCGTCGAGATGCCCTCCTTCGTCCTCTACGACAACGACAAGTGCCTCCGCATGAGCCTTGGCGCCGCGTCACAGGCAGACGTGTTGAATACGGCGGTCAACGCTTTATGCGAGAAGCTCACCGAGGATGCAAGTCCAGAAGAAATCCGCAACTTTTCGTCACTCACCACACAGCTCTTTCACTCAACTGGGCAACTCGAGCTTTATTCAACAACACGCTCCTGTTACGTGAAGCTGCCCTCAAAACTGCCAACAACTTAAACGAATCAACCAGGCACCGCCTCCGCAACCAACCGCTTCACGAATCGGACACCCTTTTCCGAGGGCTGATCCCAACCCTAGCACCTCACCTTGACATATCCCGGAAATCCAAGCCCTTTCGTCAAGACAAGTCATCCTTTCGGACCAACAAGTCCAAATACCGGACTTCGTCAGAGGATTGGAACAAACCACCCAACCCTTCAAAGCCACCACGAAAAGATAAAACCAGAAGAACCAGCCCTTTTGGTCTGATCATCGCGGACGCTCCCGCATTAACCCAAAAACACATCAGAAGCGGACCGGAACTCCCGACCGCCGCAGCCGTCACTCATCTCCGGTGGCCGCAGCTCCCAACGGAAACTCTGACTACCTCAAGCTCTCCCGTCTTCCGGTCGGCGGGAAGTCCCGGCATGGAAGAAAATAACCCTCAATTCCGAAATCCTCTCAATAATCAAAAAGGGTTTTCGTCCCACGTTCCTTTCACCACCCCCACTTATAAACCACCCTCCTTGAGGTCTCACATCACCGGTCTCCATTCCACTTTCGGCCAAAATCGATCACCTTGTCGCGAAAGGAGCAATCATCCAATGCCACAACCCGGACCCAGGTTTCTACAGCACCATCTTTACACGGCCAAAGAAGACAGGAGGCCTCCAGCTCATTTTCAACATGAAACCACTGAACCAATTCATCGACAATCCACATTTCAAAATGGAAACATTGGAATTCATCCGCCAATCCTTCAGACAACACGACTGGACAGTCTCCCTAGACCTAGAGGATGCTTACCTGCACATTCCTCTCCACCCATCCTCAACAAAATACTGCCGCTTCATCTACAACAACCAAGTCTTCGAATTCCGCTGTCTGCCCTTCGGCTTGAACGCTGCACCAAGGATTTTCACCATGGTTCTAAAATCAATTCTCGGCCATCTCCATCAAAATCAAATCAAGGCCAGCGCATACCTAGACGACTGGGCTCTCCAAGATCAGGACCCCACCCGCCTCCAGCGAAACAGGGACAAGACAATTCTGCTGCTGAACCAACTAGGTTTCGGCGTAAACCAATCCAAGTCACGCCTCACTTCCCAGAAACATTTCACGTTTCTAGGCGCCTCGTTCAATCTGTCATCAGCTACAATTTCTCCATCTCTCGAAAGAATACAAGATCTTCTTCATTACATACGCCTCTTCCAACGACAGACGACCTTCTCCCTACGGGAACTAAACTCCCTGATCAGGAAAATGGATTCCATGGCGAACCTAATTCCATACGGACGGTGGATGACAAGGCCCTTCCACCACCACAGAATCGACCACTAGTCAAGCCCGCTTCTCGACCCAGATCGACAGTTTCCCTTTCACGAAGACTTCCCTCAAGACAGTCTCCTCTAGTGGTCAGACGTAACAAATTAACCAAGTCAACACCACTTCACGAACCAACCCCCAACCAACTCATCTTCACCGATGCATCAAACCATGGCTGGGGAGCCCACATGAACAACCTGGAAGCTTCAGGCTCCTGGAAGGAAGACAAAGGCCACCACATCAACTTCCTCGAACTTCGCGCAATCCAATTGGCACTAGAACACATTCTCCCACGCATCGGAACCCAAGTCATCCTAGTCCAAGCGGACAACACCACAGCCTTGGCGCAATCTCGGGTGGAGAGAACAGCTACTCAGCTACGCAGCTGAGATAGTAGCTGCGTTTGTGCTCTTCTGGCCTTATTTCGTTGCTACATACATCTTGAAGTGAAAAAGTTATTTGATGTAACACGAACATGCAACATGCATTACTTCAATTCTACATGAACATGGAATTAGTATCCCATACTGGATAAAAAGCTCACAAGTGTGTTACTTGCGATAAAGCAAGGTATTTCATGCAACATGCACGGACGCATGCACCCGACAAATGTGAAGGGTAACAAATATGAAGGGAAAAAAGCTTACAAGTGTGATATCTGTGATAAGGCGTTCACACACAAAAGTAATTTGCTTAAAAACGTACAAACTCATGCTGCGGAAAAACCTCGCAAGTGTGTTATCTGTGATAAGGCGTTTACACAGAAAACTAATTTACTGATGCATACAAAAAAATCATATTGAAGAAAAAGCTCACAAGTGCGTTACTTGTGGTAAGGCATTTCACACAAAACTCATATGCTGCAACACGTACGAAGTCATACTGGGGAAAAGCTCACAAGTGTGTTACCTGTGATAAGGCGTTTACATACAAAACTCACATGCTGCAACACGTACGAACTCATACTGGGGAAAAAGCTCACAAGTGTGTTACCTATGATAAGGCGTTTACACACAAAACTCACATGCTGCAACACACACGAACTCATACTGGGGAAAGAGCTCACAAGTGTGTTGCCTGTGATAAGGCGTTTACACACAAAAGTAATTTGCGTAAACACATACAAACTCATACCGCGGAAAAACCTCACAAGTGTGTTATCTGTGATAAGACGTTTACACAGAAAACTAATTTACTGAGGCATACAAAAACTCATACTGGAGAAAAAGCTCACAAAACTGGGGGAAAAGCTTACAAGAACGTTCGTGAAACAAAACGTTTAGCAGTTGGTAATCAAGATGATATCCAAGTGCCAATTCATAATATTGGACTGCTATCAATACATTGCCATAACAGCGGAGCTTACAGCTTTGTCAATGAAACCATCAACTGTTGCCACAAAGGAAAAGTTTGGATACCAAGCCTATACGAGCCAACACTGTAAGATGTTCCAACATCTCATGACAACTAATTCTCCAGATGCAAAAAACTTCATGGAAAATATCAGATCTTATAATAGTGCATTTGCATTTGCATCCATTGGTGCTACAATTGCATTTCCGCTAGGCCGTGGACAGTACTGTTTCCGTATTCACGGACAAATTTATCATCGCGCAGGACCACTTTATCCCAAAGAAGGACAAGAACCCAAATATACACAACTTTACATCTTGGATTCTTCACAAGCATTGCAACATCATATGGCAAACTCAAACAATACTGATTGCTTGCCACATATCATGTCTGAACTTGAAAGCATATTGAGACGCACAATCCTTTCGTTTCCGCATACAGAATGTTACATGAAGTTGAAAAACAAACCAATGCAAATGCAACTGCCGAAGGTAAAAAGTTTCAAAACGTTCAAATGTACATCTACAACGATCGGAGAAATGACAAATGCCGATATAATGAACCCACAGCATGTAATGAAATTGCTGCCATATTCCATAATGCTGATGGTGAACCCCCATTTGAAAGAGATCTTCGTGTTCACCCTAAAGGCAAACATCCAACCCCGCTTAGCATTTTGAGTTCTACTTGTGATCCCATGACATATCCACTTCTGTTTCCGCATGGACAAGAAGGATGGCACACAAACATGATAAGTAATGCTCAAGGTATTCACAACAAAATTACACAACTTCAGTATTACTCACACAGGTTGGCCATTCGTGATGAATTTAACCCAATTCTTAATGCTGGGAAATTAACCCAGCAGTTCATAGTTGATACGTATGTTAAAGTTGAAGCTAATCGTCTCAACTATATACGACAAAACCAGCAGCAACTAAGAGTTGAAATGTACAGTGGCTTAATGGACCATATCCAGAATCGTGCTACACACGAAGGCGTCGTTCCTGGCAAATTGGTTATTTTGCCATCAAGCTTTCATGGGAATCCTCGAGCAATGCAGCAGAATTACCAAGATGCAATGGCCATTGTGTGTAAATTTGGGAAGCCTGATTTATTCCTAACATTTACTTGCAATCCTAAATGGGTCAAAGTCCAGGAAAATATTCCAGATGACCAGTCTGTTGTGAATCGTCCTGATTTGGTAGTACGTGTTTTTCATTTAAAACTTAAAGAACTATTGAACGATATTCATCATAACAATGTACTTGGAGTCACAGTAGCATTTGTGCATGTGATCGAATTCCAAAAACGAGGACTACCACATGCACACATGTCGATTATGTTAACACCAGAACACAAACTAAGAGATAACGAAGATATTGACAAATATGTTTGTGCAGAGATACCGGATGTTGAGGCCAATCCAAGATTATTCGAAATTGTCACAAGATGTATGATACATGGCCCATGTGGCAGTATAAATCCTCATTGCCCATGCATGGAAAATGGTGAGTGTACTAAACAGTACCCAAAAGAATTTTGTTGAAACCACTACATACAATATTGATGGATATCCCAGATATCGCCGCAGAGTTAACGGTGTAACTGCAAAAGTGGGGGTGAAAAATCTGACAGTTGTGGACAATCGATGGGTTGTTCCATATAATAGATGGCTTGCACACATCAATCTAAAAGTCTGTTCTTCTGTGAAAAGTGTCAAATACCTTTTCAAATACGTTTACAAAGGACACGACTGTGCAAATGTGAAAATATCAACCACAGGACCTGCTAATAATGTATTAGACTGGGATGAAGTAACAACATTCTTAGATGCACGTTATGTAAGTGCTCCTGAAGCTATGTGAAGACTGAATGAATTTAGGATGTATAATAGGTTCCAGAAAGCACATCTCTGGACACAGCGTCTAAAAAAAATACTATGCTAACTGGTTGGTTGGTTGCTGCAGATAGACCTTGCAGCAAATCAACTTACATATCCAAACATTCCTACAAATTATGTATGGAATAAAAAAACTAAAGAGTGGAAAACCAGAGAAAAAGGAAGTGAAAAAATAATTTCTAGCCCATAACCACCTAGATACTAACGTATAACAGCGAAAAACTAAGTCCCAGCGCGAGCTTTGTGAGGGGGCCCCAGGGACCCCGAGCAAAGCGGGCAGTCACAGCCCAGTGGTCAGCGTCATCGGCTCCAAACCAAGAGAATGCCGGTTCGAATCCGAGAACCGACCCGAGTATGGACTCTAAAAAAGAGAGTCTGAAAGTTTTTTCAGGCGGCTATGGGTTAAAATGTATTCAGTCTCACCAACTGATACAGAAAAATATCATTTACGACTCCTATTACTTCATTTGCATGGAGCACATAGTTTTCAAGACCTTCGCACAGTAGGTGGCATCGAGTATGGTACCATTTAAGGAAGCTGCAAAAGCACTTGGACTACTGGAAAACGATGATGAATGGAACAGGTGTCTTACAGAAGCTGAACAACTCAACATGCCACGTCAGCTAAGACAATTATTCGCTAATGTCTGTGGGTTCTGCAGTCCGTCAGATGCTCTCAAACTATGGCAATCACACAAACAGTACCTTACCGAAGATTTACTTCGAGCAAACTCAAGCACAGCAGAAGACCATGCCTTTAACGAAATCCAAGAAGCATTAATCCTACTTGGACAAACCCAGAAGAATTTTAGTCTACCACTTCGAAACATTTCAAATTTGGATAAACTTCCTGATGAATTTAACATCGACGAAGAAGCACAAATCGGTCTTCAGCTGAAACAAATGCTCAATGAGCAACAGCAACTTATATTTAATGCTGTCGTCACTAGCATTGATGGTACAAATCCACAAAAATGTTTTATGGTAGATGGTCCTGGTGGTAGTGGCAAATTATTTTTCTATCACGCTCTTCTCAGTACATTGCGAGGGAGAGGTCAAACGGCAATTCCAGTTGCATGGAGTGGAATAGCTGCAACATTGCTTCATGGTGGAAGGA
>JAHWFP010074483.1:0-26004 GCA_023313725.1 Lithobius niger
AGTTTTCGCATGTGTAGTCGCGATGCTATTTAAGAAATACATGTTCGGTGAACATAGGTAGCACTTTTTACAGGTCCTCTCCGTTTGGTTTTGTGGCCAATTCTTCCGCTACAAAAATTATGACTTTATGCTTAAACGTTTGTCGACGCTGTCTTAATTTGGTAGTCAAAAACTTAAAGCGTAAAGCTGTGTTTATTATTCGTAGTCTGCTTTGATTAGATCGTCAGTTTGTTTTGGGGGTGAACAGCGCATTGCATTATGGGGTCGCAGGCCGTTTCGTCACTTCACGCAGCGCGGCACGGCACGCATCAGATTTCAGACGTAATAATTAAAGCGAACCGCTCCACTGCGTCCAGTACCGAACCGCGCTGGTTAAAACCGGTTTTTAACATGGTTTTTACCGTCTCAGCAAAAAATGGCTTCCGCCATGTTTTTTGCCACTTTGGTCAAAAATATGGCAAAAATCGACTTGAGAAAAATTACAAATAAAAAGTGTGCCCTACAATAGTCAAATATTGGCAAATTATAAAAGCTCCCCTTGAAAACTACACATAGTTTATTTTGAAAATTCACATTCACTTCTTATTTAACCTTTCATATGCTTATTTCACAGTAAAAGATATTCTTCTCACAATATCTGTGCAAACTTATGCAAGTGACTGTCGAAAATTTGCATAGATATTGTGAGAATGAATATATTTTAAACTGTGGAAATAAGCTTGTGAAGCGGCTTGCTGGTTTTTGCCATTTTTAGCCAGTAAATAACCAGAAAATACCCGTAAAAACCATGTTTTTGCCACTGTCCCGGCAAAAAGTGGTTTCCTCAGGCAAAACCCAAACATGATTTATTTGCTGAAAAATAACCTATATTTTCAATTTTACAACCTACTTTTTATCTTTTATTTTTAAATTGCACGTCATCGAGGCCTGAAAATCGTCTACCGCCCCTACCTTGCTTGCTGCAGCTATATATGTATAACGTCGGAAACCGCAGCCATGTTAGACAAATATTCATTACTAGCGGAGTCGCTCGCTCATTCCGCGTCGTGTCGCTCCCCCTCCCCCCTCATTTAATTTGCTGTTCAGTCGGTAGATGGCATCGTATGTTCGGGCTGCTGGCCGTTGCGTTCTGGGCGCAGCTACTATCTCAGCGGGCCTTGGCTGCTACTCTTATAATTTGCCATTCCGTCGGTAGATGGCGGAGATGGCATCGTATGTCCTGCTTGCTGTGCTGCAGATGCAGATGACTGCGTTGGGGATCTTGTGTAATTATATATATATATATATAGATACGATTTTCCATTGGTTTTTTTTGGGCTGATAGTTTGACAATCGCATTAGATGATTTTCCAGTCAGACTTCCCCCGACGCCCCGCTGGGACCAGGTCACTATTTCAACTAAAAGTCACTTTATTCAGAGGCGAACACTAAAATTTGCTTTTTTTTTTATGCTGCAATGGCCACTTTTGGTCACTTTTTTTAATCGACTGAGAAAGGTTCTACAGATTAAAAACATAAGAAAATGCGCATGTGGCCCAAGCAATGCTTTTGGGCGTGCAAGTCATACGAGAAGAAGAAATGAACATGACGATTGCCTTGCTTCGAGAGCGTGTGTATAAACGAAAATCATCTCTTACAGCTAAGTATTTCGCAAATAGTGACAGTAAAAAAACAAAACCAGTGAAATATAGCCTAACATTCTAAACTGAAATTGTTCAGTCTGAACAACTACCGTACTATTAATACTAGGTTCGTACATGATCTTTAATTCCTTGAAAACCCTTAAATTGGAATTTTTGCTGTCGGGGCCTTGAAATGAGTGTCAATTTTGGTGAGTGTAACTTGTTTGGAATGAGGTTAATGCCATACCATAATGTTAATTTAGGTTTCAAATTTACTTAAAAGAATTGAAATAATTTGTCAGCCGAATCCATTTCTTCTTTGAATGATCCTCGTCTTGTATTGGACTGCAGACAGAAAGAGAGAGGTGCTGTGCACTGCAAGCAATTTTTGCCAGTAGGAGGTACAGCTGAGCAAGTCCTGTTTCACTTGCTGCATTCGTCCTTCATCTTTCTCATTGTGTGTGCGTGTGGAGAGGGGGGGGAGGATATAATGTTCGTCATTGTTTACTACGTTTTTGCTTCCCACCTAAGAGCACAATGCTGCCAACGATGACATCTGGTAAAAAAAAAAAAAACTTGAATTCAAAAGGCAATCTTGAAAGTTTACTGTGCAAAGCCCAGAAGCACAATATTTTCAGCCGGTCTGCGACAAGCTTTTTTGCAAACTAAAAACGGTCTGCGGGAAGAGGGAGGTGTCTGCGGGTGGCAGGAAGGGTGTGAAAGTGGAATTTTGCATTGTGTAAAATTTGGAGTAGGCCCATTTGGGTCCATGAACAAGTTTCTTGCGACAACTTTTTGTCGAGACCTTTGTAGGTTGTTTTAGCTAAACAACTTGAGAACGACCAAATCTATCATGACAATAGCACCATTCAAAAGCTCTCGAAAAAACGGTTAAAATGGTGTATTTGAACGTCAAAGTCGGTTAATTTTGAGCGAAATTATCGCAAAAAGAAAACTAAGACAGAAAAACGTGCAGGATAAATCTTACTGCAACACTGCCAGCCGTACTGCGACGTGTAGTAGCGTCGCGCGTCGCTCTGATTCTGCTACAGGGGTGCAAAGAGCCTTGAAATTGGGGAGGGGTTGGGGACTTGTAATGACACGGAGTTATAATGTTAACTCCGGAATTTTCTTAAATACTGACCCCTGTGTGGACCCGGAATTACAGTAACTCCGGTTTCTTAGTTTGCTTTAAAAGTGTTTTAAATAATCCGGAATTGTGGTAACACGGAGTTACCCTAACTCTTGTCTAATTTGACATTAATATGGTTGCGGTTTCTGCAGCGAGCAAGGCAGGGGTGTTATTTATGGTAATTCCGGATTGTTTCAGACACTTTTAAAGCAAATTACGAATCCGGAGTTACTGTAATTCCGGGTCCACATAGGGGTCAGTAACTCCGTGTCGGTACAATTCTGGCACCCCTGAAATTGGTGTAAGCTAGCCGTAAAAAGACCTTGAAAATGGTTTCGTTTGTTAAAGTGTATATGAAAAGTCACTTTTGGTAATTTGTTTTCTTTTTGGTCATTTACTTGAACTTAAGAAGTCATTATTTTAAGTTTTTTGTATCGTTGTTACCACTCCTGGCCCTGAATTGGGTATGCACGCACAAGGCGTAGTTTGACTGTAAACCTAGAGCCGTATAAATGGGGGCCATAGGACCAACTTGTGCAACGAGTAAAAATTATTTTATTTATATGTTCTAGCTAACTCAAGATGTCGATTTCCGTGAAAGCATTTTACGAACGTCACAACTGCAAATCGGAAATTCGCCGGTTTGTTGTCTGCCATAACGGAGCCTCCAACTTCGCCGGAATGAGAGAGAGACATTGCGCAATGTATTTGGTGAATCATTGGATCAGGAAATTCTTGTCTACTGGAAAGGTAAGAAATGTTTCTGGGGCACATCATTAAAAATTTTAAGATGTGCGTGTTTGGTTGTTCACCTGTAATTCTTGACCTAAGGCACATATGAACCCAAAGGATGTAGCAAGAGAAACAAAATCAAATTGACTTTTTCTTAGGCATTTTTTTTATTGCTGTAACGAGGATTCGCACAAGGTGCTTGAAGTTCTTTGATTTGTTAAGAAAAAAATCAAGGTCTTGAATTATTTTTTTCGCAATTAAAAATAGTGAGAAAGACAGACTTGCAATTGTTTTAAATAATTTGCATGTTTGCCAAAAAATATTGTTGAGCTTATCTTTTAAATTTTGTTCTCCATGGTTTTTACTATGCTTGAAACTAATCTAGGGATAATAAGCTACGTAAAATTAAGCCGATGAGGAAAAGTGACGTAAAAAAAAGCCGATGGAAATACTTTTTCATGGTAAAACTTCTAGCCCTGTCTGGTGAAATTCGAGCTAAGGCAACTGACATAAATTACAACAATACAAAAAAAAATCACAAAACTTTTTTCCATGCCCGATTAAAACACGTTGACTCTTCCCAGTAAAACTATGTCTTGTTTGAACCTTAGCAGCCGTATTTGAAATTATTTGCTGACGAATAAAGTACCTTGAAAAAACTCTTGGTCTTGGTAAAGTCCTTGAAAAATAATATTGGTTTTGAAAAAGGTCCTTAAAAATGCATAAATTTGTTGTGTGTGACCTTGTGCAAACCCTGCATGACTTAAATTTTTGACTCTCAAATGTGCGGGGAAAAAAGCCTTAAAAATCAGCATTAAAGTGACATTATCACTGATCGAAAACCGTGTAATGATCTATTTTAGTGAGCAATTGTCCCAAAATAAACCATTATTGTCAGGATGGGTCAGTTGTATTCAACCTAAATATGGCACTGGAAAATGGGAGGCGTAATGACACATGACAACGAATACGGAAACGAATACGGTTTCAGCAAGCAAAACAATAACACAATAATGACACAATAATTCAACAACAATTGGGCCGTTAATCGACTCTCCGTTGTACACAATATGGACCCCACTGGTGAAATTAATCGAGTCTTAACAATGGTAATTCGAGATCGGTTTGATTACATTAATTCAACAAATAGTTGGCGATTGGCATTCTTACTACGAAATTCCTAATAAAGGATCGTCAATAATGATTGGCTTAAAAGGATTAAGCGCGTGGCTTACTATCAATCAAGTACAACAATCGTTGTTAATGACACGAGATGATACTTAGCTCTCGTAAAGCTCGGTCATAGATGACACTCGGTCACTCGGCTTCCCGTCTCCCGCTGGCTCTGTGCGTCTGGTGCGCGGCACGACTTGGAACGATAGCAGGGCTCAGAGAATGGTGGCGACGTGTAAACCTTTAAAAGTCGAATGATAAAGCCACATTCCTAAAGTCTGCTTAAATACTAGTGCGTTATCGCCTAGCAATCTATTTGAATGATTAGAGTACTCTATAGAAATTACGGGTTTTGACAGTTCGGGTCCTAATTGCAAATTGGGGACCGCTGTGCTTGTCAATCATTGTATTGTCGCTTTCGAGGTGCATCAGCTGCTTCTCGGTATTGTGCGCTTGAGTAGCTCGCTGACTTAATGAATTGTCACCTGCACACCTTCGTGCAATGGATTAATTGTTGCGATTAGGATCGTGATCGTTCATGGATGACGATCTAAACTAATTATCTTAGTAAATAATGTCGTATTTAGAAATGCCATCTCCTCAACTTAACAATAACTGTAATTACGCTGGTTCAATTTGCAAAGGAATGTACTCAGTTCCGATCTTCTTTGAAAAGGGCCCCTTCTGTATATTAGTCACTGGAGCCATTTTTGGTCTAGCATGAGTAATATTTGCTTCATGCATTTAAAGTAAAGTTAAACCCTCCCATCTTAAATTTCAGTATCGTTAATTAAGACACTTAAAAAACATGTGAGAGGTACGAAAACCACTCACGCTTTATAGTTATTACGTAGTAAATGTGTCTAAATCTTCGTTCATGCCGTCAACACATCCAAGTCGCGTTCGTGTGACGACACACATCATCACACGTTGGCGCAAGCGCCCAACAAGCTCGGGCAAGATCGCACTCGGCTCTCACATTCCTCACTGCAGCTAGCGAAGAACAGCAGCACATATTCTTTTCAAATGAAGCGCGCGCTCCCTAAAACTCTTCTCCCTCCCCACGAGCAACAAGTGGACACTGTCCAATTGCGTATCTGCCCAGGATTTTACGTTGAGTGGATTACCGCCTAGCTGAACGAACTTTCACGAGTTTTTGTAGCGGTAATAGGCTCTTCACGGTAGCTACTTTCTTGAATACTTTAATTTAATAAATCACGCAGAGATTGAGTTTTGGTTGGCGCTGCTATGGTCAGAGCGGACCGGTGTCGCAGCCGCCATGTTAGAAGCATAAGCCGGCTTGCTAATATGCTACGATGACGTCATTCCTTCAAAGCCCAAAGTGATGAAGTGTGACGTCAATACCATGCGAGGAAATCGCGTTCGCTGTCTCGCGCTGTGGAAACATCAACCTTAGATTCTAAATTAACTATTGCGTAATTAATACGAATGTTGGAAACTTCGCGCAACTTGCATCTTGTTCTTTTCGTACTTAACTAACGATAGTGAAATTTAAGATGGAAGGGTTTAGCTTTACTTTAATAAATGTATGATATTTATGAAAATATGCATATAATTAATTAGCTGTATTGTTTCTGTAATAAAGACTAATTAGGCTTAATTAAACCCTAACATAATCCCTGTCCAAACTAAAATCACTGTCCCTTAATGGTTCCTGCATTTTAGCTGCCAATCCCAGCTTCTTTATTAACAGAAAAATCCACTCTACACGACCCTAGTAAGAGCTTTGCATTTACCAACCGGCCCATAATTCCCAAAAATCGTTGTGCGGCTAGAAAAAACAACCCTGTTTTGAGGTAAAAAGGTCCCCCGCAAAAGCCAGAACATGTAGCATGTATCATGTAATTAATTGCCTCGTGCAATGTTCTATTCCAGTGACCATTTGACCAGAATAAACATCGTTTAGGATGGCATAAGGGCAAACAATTGCACAAAACACTAATCAAGTATACAATAGGTGGGCTAAATAATAAGCAAACATCGAATTATACCGGGCCTTTAATCGACACTCCGGTGTACACAATATTGACCCCACAATATGGCCAATTAAATCAAATGACAGATTGTTATGATTTGATTGTTTACAATCGAGTCGAACGAATGGCATTACGGATTAAGTCTAGCGGTAAACCTAATCATTATTATATTCTCTGAGTTAAATTAAGGGAAACTCGGGTTAATTTAGTAGAGTACGGATTGGTACTAGTTAAGCATAAACAATATTAGCTATTGCTAATGAATCAGAATACTTAGCTCTATAATAGAAGCTTGAGTGCGGCCATGGGCCCACGGCTCGGCTAGGCGGCGATGGCTCGTCCCTAACCCGGCACGGCAATCTGCCTGGCGTACTTCTGGATTGCGGCCTTCGGAATTTGACTGGCGTGAACTAATTAACGACTGTTGAGCGGCTGGTGATCGGATGATATCACGCATTCCGAGGTGTGGTTTAAATACTGTGGCGTTATCGGCCATGATCGGAATGATGAAGATCGGAATTTGAATGATGATCGGATAAATTTGATGATCAGAATTTGATGATCGGAATGATCGGAATTTGACTAGCGTGAACTAGTTAACGACTGTTGAGCGGCTGGTGATCGGATGATATCACGCATTCCGAGGTTCGGTTTAAATACTGTGGCGTTATCGGCCATGATCAATCCATTGTAGTATTGATTTATTATTGAAATGCTAAATATAGTAACATTTGGACAGCTAAAATGAGGTCTCATCAAATGAGACCTTGAATTACGCCTGTCAATCATTTTATTGTTGCATTCGGGTTCATTAATTGTTCCCCGTATGCGGCGCTTTGAAGGTATATGCCGCCATCCCGTGTGGGAGGGATTTATTGTTATTCCACGAAGTGATAGATCACAAGCGATGATCTTATCGTAATTAAATCTACTTCTAAAAAGTCATTTAGGTTCTACGAAACTGTCGTAAATAATGTCAGCTGGTAATGCCATCCTTTAAACTCTAACAATAGGTGTAATTACACTTGTTCAGTCTGAAATGGTCTTGCCGCCTCTCGGTCACCTTTGAAGAGGACTCCCAATTATAATTGTTACCTGGAATCGTTTTGATCTATCCGAATAAATACTCGGCTCATGCATTTAATAAATGTATGATATTATGCAATATGCATCCAATTTTAATTAATTGTATTGTTTCTGTTATGAATATTATTTAAGCCGTTATTAATTTCTTTACATAATCCCTGTTCAGTCTAAAATCATGCTACCTTTTTAGTGGATCCTTATTTTTAGCTTCCAAACCCAGCTCATTTATAACAGAAACTGCTTTACATAATTAAGCAAGAATTTCGCATTCACCGACGGCCCAAAGTTAATTGTCGTATGACTAGGAAAAACGCACCTTTCTTTGAGGTAAAAAACAACCTTCACAGAAATCAGAGCAATAATTATGTACAGCAAGATTAAATTGCTTCATTAATTGAGCAATACTATTCTGGGTGGAATTGGAACAAAATACTGTATGGCTTAACTGCATGCAAGACTCGATAGTGCATTCTCCATCTAACTGAACTCAAATTTTAATAAAATCAACTTTGTCGCTGTTGATCCTAAATAAATGATATTTCGCTTTCCTTGGGCTGGCCACATGGGTTTGTTTACCCTCTTGCTTTCGACGAGGGGAGGCGTGGCACTTACCCATATCGTGTTGTGCTCTACTTTTGACCTCGAGTTGGCCACTGGTCCGGCCAAGGTCGTTCAAGGCTGAGTGGGTTTCTCTACCCTTGGCAATCATGTCGCCTGTCGTTTGACCTAGATTTGCTCTAGCTGCGGGAATGAAAGAAACACAAGCGTTACTAGCTATGTTTTGGCAACTTTCAGCATTTTTCCCTTTGAAATCTTGTTTTCTTGCCTCTCCACATTTGGAAGAAAAAGTCACTTTTTATAGCCAAACGTGACTTCAATTTGCTCTCGTGGGCAAATAAGTAATTAATTTGACATTGTCAAATTTAAATATTTTCCCTGTAATACCAATAGCAACAAGATTTCATTGGAATACACAGTTTTCATAGATAATAAAATATCATATGCATGCTACATACATGAGTCGCCCAGGAACTTGTATGTTTCTGAACATCACTTGTTTGGTCTCGTATTGGGACTCAAACTGGCGACCAAGTTATCAAAATAGGTTCTGACATGCTTTTACTTATTCGGTAAATTTTCATGCTACATAGTAACAAAATAAGCATTATGATAAGGGAGGGGACAGGATACCTGTTTTGCTACCCCGTTAGTCATATTCGCTTAACCCCTTTATTCAAAGTGTCAGATATTGTTATTCCCAATGAAAATCTACACGATTGTGTGCCTATTGCGTACCTAATATTAAAATTATTTTCACATACTCCACGTTTTGGTAGTATTTTTTGTTAGTGTCTGCATTTGACTCTACGTTTCATTTATTCGAAACAGCATAACGAGTACTGCAACTCATTCATATATGCGGCTCGATTGATGTGGTGTGTAAAATATATGATCTGTTTATTTGTATTTGTTTCACCATTTGACTACTACGAGACAGTTAAGACTAACCCATAGGGAAAGCCGTCAATCGTAGCTTATTAAGAAACAACTGTATTCATGTTTGTCTGTTTTTCCCTTTTGACTACCAAGCGACACTTCAAACCGACCAATACGGAAAGCCATCTATCATGGCATTTTAAGAACCTTGTCCATGTATATGTGTGTCAACCCGTTTTGACTACATGTTCAGGTAGAACCTAGCAGTTAAGGTTCCGCCAGCAAACATGAATTTTAGAAATTATAGCGTTGCCTCACAACAAATATGTTATACCGCAGGGTTGTGATCTGTACAATCCTTGACCCTAATGTCGTGCGATGCTCTAGTGACTCGTATTCGTTACTAGAGTGCTTGTTATAGAGTGATTTGTCTGTAAGGCAATTGCCTTTAACAAGCTCTTTTGCCTGGAAAAGTACCGTTTTACGCCATGTGCTACCTACATTGGTCCTCCTGAACGTAAGCGACCAATACACAGGCGTAGTCAGAAGCTGGAATTCTAAAATTGCAGAAACCTACGATTTAAATTTAAATCGAATTGCAGCAATCATACAACATTTTTTTTTCATTTGTGCTGCGTATACAATTTTATCTTTCGAAATTCATATTTCCGATAATCTGCTATGGTCGGCAGTATTGTATCTAAGCGTTGCGAATGCAAACTGTTTAACTTGGAATGTGCATGGAATATGCATGACATTCGTAAAAATTCTTTTCCGATATCTAAGCGTTGTATTTACAAACTGTTTAACTTAGAATTTGCACGGCATCCGAAACTGTTAGGATATCTAAGCGTTGCGAATGCAAGCTGTTTAACTTAGAAGTTGCGCGGCATCCGTAAAATTTTCTGGGTATCTAAGCGTTGCGAATGCAAGCTGTTTAACTTAGATTATGCATGCGTCCGTAAAATTTCCGGCATCTAAGTGTTGCGAATGCAAACTGTTTAACTTAGCTAAAGCCTGCTAATTTAATTTTGAATATCTTGTTCAAAGCGATGTTGCATCGCTTGTGTGGTTACTAGCACCGGAAGTCAAATCAACTACATTTTTTTTTCAATTAATGGGACGAATTTCGTCCGACTTCCATGTCACTGAGTGACGGTGTAACTACAGTACTGGTTACCCTGGGCAAATCAATAATACGAGTTTGCTAGACTCCATCATTGATTCGCTAGGTTAAAAGTCTGCACTTACAACACTAAGTTCGCATGCGGCTGTTACCAACCAGGAAAAATTATTTTCCAGCATGCGGTAGATCTTTTAAGGTGTTCACTACAACCTGAATAAACGTGTGTATTCTGTCCCTTAGGAACTTACGTGTGAGGTACTTTGAAACTTAGTGTAACCGTTAATTTTGAAGTTACGTCTGGATTCCAGGTCTTAAGCGTACCTCACTTTTAATCAAGTTGGATTCACATAGCGAATCATTTTAGGTAATTTAAGTTAGGTGTGCTTTACCATAGGTAGCAACAGTTTGTTTACACGTTAGCAACTTTACAATTTGTAAAAGGAATGTTTTCCCAAATGAATAACTTTACCATGGTTAACAGGAATATTTTCCAAAGTAGTAAGCTTCACCATAGGTAATAGCAATGTGATTTTTTTTCCGGATTGATAAGGTTTGCAATGAGCAACAGGAATGTTTTCCGAGTTAACTGAGCTTTACAATGAGTAATAGGAATGATTTCCAACGGTAATAAGTTAATATATATTTTCCCATTAACTTAAGAAATTCCACAGTTTTAAGTTTGCATAGCAATTGTCAACTAATTTATGTGTGTCGTGGCAAGGAAGCGTGAGGTGTATAATTTACACAGATGTTTTTCACCACAAGGCTAGGGATCACTTATCTTTTTATTCATTAGTCCTGGATCATGATGGAATGATCCCTGTTCTATGATTCAGCCTCTTTTCTCCATTTATCTGCCATCTTGACACTTTACCACAATTCTCTGTATGTTGCACAATTTTTTCTGGAACACTACAGGTACTGCGAGAGCACCCCCGCATTGTTCCGTGAATGCCCTCATCGTTCCGTGGAAGAGACACCGTACTCGCCAAAATTACCCGCCAAGGATCCCCTCGACTATGTGCTGCGTCTTTTCTTCATGGAAGTAATATTGGAGGATCCCGGACAGAATGTGCTGGTGCATGGTGTTCCGCCCGAAGAATCTCCACAGGACCAGCAGCTTCGATTAAGCGCCCACTATTTGACGTGCAGCCCCATAACGGCAAGACGGTGTCTACATTGCCGTTATGTAACTTTCCCTCCGTTTCCTCATGGAACCGAAGAGTACGCTTCGTATTTCTGGCGGGCGGTCAACGCCGAAAACACATTTTTCATGCAGCAAAACCTGCATCGAGCCCTGACGCAGCATGAAGAGGCCGCCCATCAGCAGGAAGCTTTCCTGCAGAACAACGAGCTGCCGGACGATCTCTCCGACTTCTTCGCGGACCACCTGCTAGAGGGTTTGCCGCTGCTTCCTGACCTCGCCCGCATCTATCATATTCAAGACCCAGATGTCATCGATGCGGGAGCATCCTGCAGCGGCGTCAAGCAGTGCCGTCGCCCTGGACCTTGTAGGCTCGATTGTCCCATCTGCCATGATGGGCAATATGGTAAGAAAATTTTCTTATTTATTATTTTAATTTATTCTTCTCTATCAAAATTTTCATCATGTGATGTTAATTTTAACTTTTATCCACATATTGGTTAGTAAATATTACTTTTTGATTTGCTGGAAGTGGAAATGATAGTATCAAATTTGTTTATGCAAAACATTTCCGTTTAAACAACTTCCAATAGCTCATTTAAATATTTATCACAATATTATGCGATTTAAGCTTAATTATTGACTGTAATGAGCCTTAAAAAAATCTAATACGAAATATGCATTCCAAATTAATCCAACTCTGATTGGATTGTGATTTTTTTTTATTAACTTGAAAGAGAGAAAAGTGACTGTTTCGATTAACTAGGTTCAGATCACGGTAATTGGTACTAGCGAATTTGGTATTACAGTAGCATATTAAGAGTGTAATTGGCGGAGTAGCTCTGAAATTTTTCCCTTTTGTAATATTATTGGATTTTAATTTTAACTGTTATCATGCCAAGGGGTAGAGGCCGTGGAGTCAAAGTTGCGGTTAAGCGTTCTTCTAGGGGAAGAACGATTAAACGCCCATTAAATAGGGATGATTTTGTGAATATAAGTCAGGTCACTACCAGCACTCCAAAGCACACTACGCGCGGGGCTATTATCGAGTCAGACTCAGACTATTCTGATGACGATCGGGGCAGAGACGATACTCCTCCAGCTGTTTTGGATCGGGAACGTTCTCGTTTGCCGGTTCGTAGCGAAACAGGCAATAATGGAGACAGGGGTCGACGTAAGTCACGTTCGTCTCGCCTGGGAAGGATTACCAGGGATTATAGAAATGGCAGGCTGGGTTCGGAAACAACTTCCGCTCCTCATGGCTTAACAGTTGATACTGAAGAAATTAGGGGTTTTATTGCAGAAGAGGTAGCTAGACGAACGAATGCTGGGGTTAATGGAGTATTGATAAAGATTATTTTGTCTCATACAATTCCAGTTTGCTTAAGGGCCAGCAGTGAAAGTCAAAGATTGATGCAGTCAGGGAAATGGCCGAGTCGTTCAGAGGACATCGTTCCGGGGATAGGTCGGAGAAATCAAGGTTGTGGGTGGAAATTAGACAAGCCAAAAACGCTATCGCAACTTTTTCAGGGAATGAAAATCTCGATGTCTTCACTTTTTCCTTGATGTGTGAGAATTTAAGGGCTTTAGACCCAAGCATTAAAGATAGAGAATTAATTTAGTCGCTTGTAGCAAGTGTACGGATCAAGTTGGAAAATTTTTGGCAATGAACCCACAAATTTCAAGTCTCGATAATTGGGATAAATTTAAAGAAGTTTTGGTTGACTGTTTTGGATCAGCCGGGAAGAGTGTCACAATGAATAAATTTTACACTACGGCTATGGAGGAAGGTGAAACTATCGAGTTATTTTCAGCCAGGTTAGAATCTATGGCTTTGGCACTTTGGAGGGTAAAGCCTGGAGATAGCGAGGTGGAACGCAATAGGAAATTAGAATGTAAAGATGAGGCATTGCGTAACGCTTTTCTCCACGCTATACCGCCTGAAATCGAGGGCTATGTTTTGTCAAAGGATCCAACAACATTCAGGGAAATGTATAACGCTGCTATTCGCAAGCGCTTAGTAATGGAAGGGCGTGTAGGGAAATGGGCCTAGCTGTAGCAAATAGTTCCAATAAACCTACTGAAATTGGCATTAACAATTTGGCTCTGGGAACTATGGCAGACAAAATTGAGAAATTAGAAAGGTCCGTAAATAAAATAAGTTCGTTAAAAAGGGAAGTAAAGGTAAGTGCAGTTCAGGCTAGCGGTCCTGAAAATAGGCAGTGTTATCGCTGTCTGGGCGTCGGACATTTGAAAAAAAGAATGTAGAACAAAAGAGCAAAATATTGAAATAGTACGTCAAAGAAATGAACGAAAAATACGTTCAGGAAATACTGGAAGGGGTAGTCTTTCAAATAACAGAGGCGGACGAGGAGGTTTTCGTGGCCGAGGTAATTTTCAGGATGGCCGGGGCAACTCGTATTCGGGAGGAGAATATCGGGACCCCCAACATTTTAATGCGGGTAATCATAGAAATGGCAATAATAACGGAAATGGTGGAAATTATAACAATGGTGGTGGACAGAATCGTAATAATTACGATAACCACCAGCAGCATTATAATAACCAGCAAGACCGTAACCAGGGTAGACAGCAAGGTGCCCAAAATAACGCAGCGCAGTGTGCGGCTGTAACAAACCAGGGTGGTGAAAACATTCAAAATAAGGAGCCTACAAAAAACGAGTCATAGCCTAGACGCAAACGGGTGTCTAGGGTTGCAGGAGGTGGTGCAAGAAAAGGTCGAGGTGAAAAATTCCGTGCCGATTAGTGCAGTACACACCCAAAATCCCGTTGGTCCCTCAGTTGAAGACATTAAATGTAAATCCATAAATTTCAACAAAGTTCGGTTGTTTGAGCCTAATCAGGCTAATGATTTGTTTAATAATCATTATTCAAATGTCGATTGGCAACAACAACGTTTATCACTACCAGATAGAACTTTGGCATTACCCCGTTTAGCTTCATATTTTGGCAAAGTTCCTACAAAATATGTTTCTTGTTCCGTAGAAAATAACATTGAGATGACAGATGACTTTAATGAAATGTTAAAAGTAGTAAATGAAAAGTATAAATTAAAATGCGATTGTCATAATAGTGACATTGTTCGAAGATGGGATTGATTCTTCGGCATTTCATTCAGAATTAAATAGCGTTGATACCAGTTATTTTATCAGTTCTTGGCCAAAAGCGTAACGTTCAGTTTCGGCACATCGATGATCCATTTTTTAAAAAATAATGTTGAAATGTCATCTGGCTCCTCAATCGGGATCTCCGATAAAACCCAAAAAGAATGGAAATTCATGATCCCGTTATTGGAAAGGAACAACGATCCAACGATTTGCCTTACATTTTGGGATAGTACATGTGACACTACACCAAAGAGCATTCCAAATGTAAACAAATCCATTTTGAGAAAACGGGAGGCTACGCGTTAGCGTCTCTGCCGAAATGGGTGAGCGCTGGTACACTCAGCGGCATCTAGCGGCGGAAATCCAAACTATAATCGAAAGTGACGGCCCACTAGATTCAGGTCAGGACGCAGGGCCATTGTCAACGGATAAAGACGAGGTTTCAGTTCAGTGTTCAAAGTGCGGTTTTCTCGCCCACATTTTGTGTTTGATGTTGGGGATAAGCCGCGTATAGTTTTACTGGACACTGGGTCATCAGTTTCTTTAATCTCAGTAGCGCAAGAATTACTGTGCAATACCAATATCGTTTGTGAAATGCACGCTATGGAAACGCCATTAGGTTTGGTTGGGGTAGGACAAAAAGAAAAAGTCGGGGCAAAAGATCGTTGTTAAATTATCTAAATGTGAATTTTCTAGACAACAAGACTTTATATTAGTACCGGATGGTTCTTTTGGCGAAATTCCAGTGTTGCTTGGATTCGATTTCATGTCTAGTAAACGTGATTCAGTATCATTAGATTGTTCAAACAATGTTTTGAAAATTGGAATTTTAGAATTTCAATTATCAGCAACACCGGAACTAGCATGGGCGAATTACATTCAAAACAGGAAATAGTAAATCGAGAAATGTATAAACCTTCTGGCGTCTACGTAGCTACAATTAACGTTGCTTCAGATGCAGATTCGGATGATAATCCAAAATCAACGTGGAATTGCACACCTAAGCAGGAGTATGTAGATGTAGAAGTGACACTTTTACGGGACGAAATCATTCCGACGAATGCAGAGACCTGTGTAACAGCCTTATTAAATACTCCATTTCCGGAGATACAGAGCGGCATTTTTGTGCCAAACACTACTGAATCTTTAGTAGTCATGGCTCATGGCTAAGTAAATACGTCACCTACCGGTGATGTGCATTAACATGAGTGGTGTCGATGTCGAGCTGAAAAAGGGCACTGTGCTGGGGCATTACACGACAGCGATCGTGGAGTACGAGGACGACGCTACGGAAACGAACGCGCACGATGCAGCGCCAGTTGAGACAAGGCCAGCTCAGGAGTTGGATGGTGAAGACAAACAGGGAGAAAGCTCAGCGGAGGGTCCTGCTAGGGTACTAACAGAGCCCCCCGTGCCCAAAACAAAAGAGGAATTGGAAGAAGAGTGGAATACAATAAAACATAAATTTACCTTTCCAGAGTTAGACGAAAATCAAAGGGTGGAATTCTTAGAGATGCTAAAAACGCATCAAAACTCGTTTTCTAAAAACGATTTTGATCTGGGAGTTTATGATCAGTATGAGGTGCCTATTCGGACTGGTAATGCGGAGCCAGTTCGTTCCAGGTTATACAGGGTGCCATTTCATCAAAGGGAGTTGCTAGATAGCTATGTGGAAGAGATGGAAAAGGCCGGGATTGTAAAAGAGGGGAAAAGTAGCTGGATGTCGCCATGTCTCTTGGTGAGGAGGAAGCCTAGCGAATATGGTGTAGTAGTGGATTTACGCGGGTTGAACTCGGTGGTTGAAAGCATAAGTGTGCCGATACCTACCGTAACAGAGAGCATGGCGCATCTCAGTGGGTCTAAATACTTTAGCAAACTGGATTTTAAGTTCGGATTTTACCAGCTCAAGCTTGCTGAAGCTGATAAGCATAAAGCAAGCTTCAATTCTTCCAGTAAAAGCTGGATTTTTCAGCGTTTGCCGATGGGTTTAAAAACGGCTCCAGCGCACTTCCAGTTTTGTGCTCAGCAGATTTTCGCTGAGATATTAGGTGCCTATTGTGCCTGCTCTTTAGACGATTGTCTCCTAAATTCCCCAGATTTTAGAACTCGTATCAGACATGTAGACAGAGCTCTTGGTCTGGTTGCTAAAAGTGGCATGAAGCTAAGTCCGGAAAAATGTTTATTTGGCTACAAATCTGTGAAATTCTTGGGAGATGTACTGGACGAACATGGAATACATCCAGATAAGGACAAACTTAGGGTTATGGAGTTATACCCTGCACCTAAAAATCCTAAGCAAGTACGCCAATGGGTTGGGCTATGCAATTATTACAGGCGTCATGTGGCGGGATTCGCCACCCATGCCTCTGTATTAACAAGGCTGACGAGGAAAAATTGCAAGTTTGTTTGGGGCGAGACAGAGGAAAATGCTTTTAGGGAATTAAAGAAAGGGATGGTCAATGCCGCTACGTTAAAGCATCCAGATTTTACGCAGCCATTTTATCTCGAGACGGACGCATCGGATTTTGCGGTAAGTGGCTGCCTGTCTCAAATGCACGGAGGCATTGAATATCCCTTAGCCTACACTTCCCGAACACTCACTCCTAGTGAGCGGAAACAGACGACGACTACCAGGGAGATTTTAGCCATTGTGAATGGGATCGAATCCTTTAGAATATATTTATTAGGTAAAACATTTTTTTTAACCACGGACCATATAGCTATAATTTTTTTAAACAACTCGTCCTCCTTGTCTCTTAAACTAGAGAGAATTTTGCTGCAAATAAGGGAGTACGACTTCTGCTTACGTCATAGACCTGGTAGATTACTAGCAGTTGCAGATGCACTATCTTGCGTCGAGATTCCAGTGGCTGTTCTTGGCAGCCAGTACCCAGACTGGATTCGCGCACATCTAGCAGCTGAACAGCGCAAGGATCCCTATTTTGGCGAAATAATTAAACATCTTAAAGATCAGTCGTCAGAAGAACTCTTGGATGCCTCAAACAAACGCAACATCTTTTTCAAGGATTATGACGAGATCCTGTATAGGATCCGGCTCGCCGACCCTGAACAGGGTAGAATCGAAAATCTAGCACAGATGTGTATCCCTAAATCTCTAGTAAATTTCTGTATTAGAGATTATCATTCATCAACAGCGGCCGGACATCGGGGCCAAAAGAAAACTTTGGATTTAATACAGTTACACTGTTTCTGGCCCAAAATGACTGAGAACATCGCTAACTACGTGAAGTCGTGCCAGGTCTGCCAAGCTTATGCTAGACCAAACGGACCCCATAAGGCTGAACTCAGAGCCTATACCCCCTTGCAAAGGCCAGGTTTGTCTTGGTCATTGGATCTCATTGGGCCTTTGCACACCAGTAACCACGGGGCTAACTATATTCTCAGTATGGTGGACGACTTCTCTCGCTACACTATCGCAGTGGGCATTCCCGATAAAAAGGCGGAAACAGTAGCTAAGAAAGTGTTTTCTAGACTAATTGCTAAATTTGGCAGTCCCGTCCAAATCCGGTCGGACAACGGGAGCGAACTAAATAATACTATTATGGCTAAATTGACTAATTTGTTGCAAATTAAACAAATTAACTTCACACCTAATGTTTCATGGGTAGGTGGGTTAGTTGAAAATTGCAACAAACAAATCGAAACCATTTTGCGTAAGATCACTGCTCATTGTCCCAACGATCGGTGTCGTTATTTAGAAATGGTAACTATTGCTATAAATTGCACGCCTTCAGCGGCTACATTAGTTAGTCCGCATTTTTTGCATTTTGGCTGTGAATATCGCTTACCAGCATCATTGGCTTTTGAGCCACCTAAAATCTGTTATGACAGTGAAGATTACGTGGTACGTCTAGAGAGTAGACTTCAGGCTGCGTTCGAGGAAGCACGAATGCACAATTGGAAATCTGTTATCAAGTCTCAAAATTTTTATAATAAAACGGCAAGGCTCTATAAATATATCGTAGATGATTACATATTATTAAAAATATGGGTTCCTATAAAGCAGATCTCCGTTAGGCTTCAGAAATGTTGGGCGGGTCCCTTCAGAATAATGGAGTTCGTTAATGATGTCATCGTAAGGGTAGTTCATTTCCTGGATCCGTTGAAAATTTATCGTGCTCATGTTAACCATTTGAGACCATATTTCATAAAGGGTAAAAACCAACCTATACCTTTTAACGGAGCTTCTGATCTTGATTTATCGTTACAAGTTAACGGAGAATTAACGGATGCTGAAACAAAATTACAAGAATACATTTCTGAACTTCTATTGGATCCGAATGACCGAGCGGCAGAAATGGAGTTGCCGGATTTTGAAGCGTCTGTTCTGGATCCCGAGTCATCAGTAGCCAACGACGCGTTAAATAAAGCAGGCGATGGTAATTCTAGAAAACGTAAATATATCGAACCACGATCGGCTCGAGCTTTGAAAATTAAACTGACTAAATTGGAACAAGAATTAGACTTACAACGTTTTAGAGGTGCAGCGCACTCTTATCAAACTAGAAGCAGTAAATGTACGCCAGAAATAAGGCTGCGTAGGCAACTGGACGACGCGAGAGTCGAAGAAGACTACGTAGCGTAGTTTTCTGTTGGATAACAAAGGAAAAACATGGCCGCCAGCCGTGCGGTTAGACGTGAGAACCCTGTAGCGGGTTGTGGGAAAACGTGGCGTCGCATACAAGCATTGCTGAAAACGAAAATTAAGTTCAAACAGACTTTCCGAAGTAACAACAGTATTGCATGCATACTAAAAATCTTGAAATAACTAGTGGACACGTGTCAGAATAACGATAAAAGGGAATTCAAAAACTTGTTTTTCAGTATTCAAAATTAAAATGATTTTTTTTAGTTTATTTAAAAATCGTTAGACAGAAAATTTTAAAACACAATCTATGTACACAAACATACGAAATTATACAAAGAACAAGATATGATGGTAATATTTAACATTTTGGCAATATAGTAGGGTGTTGTGAATTCAGGATGTAATAAACCAATGAGTAAATTAAGATGGGGTAAAAAAGTAAAGGCTAATAATAATTTGAACGAAAACAGGGAACAGTTTTCAAACAATTAATTGGGGAATTAAATTGTTGGGTTGAACGGAAAAATACAAGGAGTCAAGGTTTTGCAAAATTTTTAAAAATTTGAAAAATCGGGATGCAGGTGGCGGCTAATTAATGACTTGTAGGGGATGGACTATGGTGTTAGGGTCGCCCGTCACCGCTAGATGGTGCTCGTTGTCGGGTCGCCAGCAATCCCCGACACTGTTAAATAAAGGCGTCGGACGAGCGGTGACAACTCACAGCAACGGCAATGGCAAAGGGAATCACGGCAACGGCCTAGGAGTGGTTGGGTTCGTTGTCATTTTCTGTAATAAATGGAAATAAACAGTGTGAATGCCTAGAAATCAAAATCATAAAAGCTGGAAACATAGCATGTGGTACGGACATTCTGGAAACAAATTCAAAATTCGCGGGGTCTTCATTTTATTGGAAGGGAATTATTGAAATGAAATTTGAAATTGAATAGAAACTTGAAAAAATTTTTTTAAACAAAAGATGGTATAAGGAAAATGAAAATCATGACTGGGTTAAAAATAAAAATATGCATTTTATTTTTCAAAAGCAAACAGAGGTGGATTTAATGCGACATTATTTTGATTATATTTTTTTTTCTCCCCAACTAACAATAAAAATGTTCAAAAGTGCATATGAGCATTGATTGAAAGTTAAAACGGAGGGAACTAATGGTCGATAAGACGTATTAATCAAACTAAAATTATTTTTCTCTCTCCCTCTCCTTCAATTTTAATTAGACAATGCATTTCGTTAATCATATGGTGAAGATTTAAGGTTGAGGAAATAAAACGGGTATCGTCCGTGACATAATTGCCGTCAGGGTGGGGTGGGAAATAAGCAAAATATTGTGATCCCCCTATCTACTTTTCCCCATCTTTTTCCCAGATAAATGAGAAAAAGATGGCGATTATGTTAGAACGGTTCTTAAAGCATTTAAGTCATTGGAGGTGGCATCTAACTGAAAATGTGGGTGAATTGATTTAAAAACAAGCATGGTATAAGACCTGTACGGTTGTGGAGAAGGCTAAAATTTTATTACGAATTTTTTTAGGGGGGCCAGTAGAAATGGCTATTAAAAATGGGTGTTGATACCATTTTAAATGTTGCAACTTGTCGGGAATTTGTAAAATAACACCCCCCCCCCCTCTGAAAATCAAGAGGTATTGGGTTGATGGGTGTTACTGGATAAACATGTGTGGAATTTAAAATTGTATTCCGTTTTGAATATAGAAGAAACAATCAGGGAGGAGAGCATGTTTCGAAATTTATACAGAAATTTTTCATTCAGGGAAGGGAAATTTTTTTTTCCTTTTTCCCTCAATAAACAACACCTTCAGGATCCATGATCAGAATAGGTAATTCGGACCATGGATTGTGAATGGCGTGATATTTAAATGAAAATTACGTGGATAAGTTATTTTCATCATTTTCTGATTTTTTGTTGGGGAAACCTTCCATAATTAAGGCAAAAGAGCAGTTTAAGGGGAAGGACATGAAAATTCGGACAATCATTTTATATAAGGTTCGGACAGTTGAGAAGTAAATAAATAGGAAACTCCAATTTTCTGAGAAAAGTTGACATCACACCAGTAATAAATCAAAGAAAGTTGAATCTTTATTAATAAAATCGAGTTGTCGCGTAGGATGGACGGCAACGAGACGGCCGCCACAAGACGGCCGCAAGTAATTGTTGATAAAGCACATATCCGTTTTCATTGTCGGTCGCTCGCCCTTTTTCTTTGCTACCGTGGGAAGAATGAGCCCGCTCGCCCTCTTACTGATTGCTGAAGCTTCGTTTGTTAATCGAGTTGTCGCGTAGGATGGACGGCAGCGAAACGGCCACAAGACGGCCGCAAGTAATTGATACAGCACATATCCGTTTTCATTGTCGGTCGCTCGCCCTTTTTCTTTGCTACCGTGGCAAGAATGAGCCCGCTCGCCCTCTTGCTGATTTTGAAGCTTCGTTTGTTTAATCCTCCCTTACAATGTCTCCAATGCCTATTTATTTATTTCAGGTGTACAAAGCCGTAATTATTTCTTTCCGGTATACTAAGGCGTATTTATTATTTCACATGCACAAAGGCGTATTTATTTATTTCACATGTACAAACGCGTATTCCAACCATTTTTGCAGGAAAGAATCATATGTAATGTAAGTGTATGGACTCCGGAACAAGGGATACGCTGAATGAGGGAGTGAAGCAAACGAAAAACACCGTTTCCTAGACAGGGTACGCAAAAACACATAGACAGCATACACGCATTCCGTAAAACACATGAGGAAGGAAATCGTTCCAGTGTTTTTAACGGTGCATCAAACACCACCCGTGCATAGCACGGGCTTCCGCTAGTTTTCCTATATGAATAAAGAATAAATGGCTCTACTTCATTCTTGATTAAACCAAGATTGAAAGTGGACAAACAATGATTTTAATACGGGGTGGATAAATTACTCTAGTAGTAATGTTCAAAATCGGTGATTAACATTGCTGGAAAATTAAGTAATGAAACTTTAGGCCTATATCGGCCGGCGAATAAGCAAAAATATTCAACCAAGTGGAAATATCTTTGATTTTTTTATATTTTTTTAAAATAAAAAACTTGCTGTTAAATTACACAACCTGTGCCAGCTGCAAAATTCAAAATGGACACGGGTTATACAATTTAGAATTCTGATGGTCAGAATTTTTATTTTTATTTTCAATACCTGATGCGGTTTAATAGAAATCAATTTTCAAGTTCTTAAATACAAAATAATTAACTTACCATGCTGAAGGGCCTGACAAACGAAGCAGCCAGGAAAGCAGGGAAGATGGCTGTAATGCCGGTAGGATGCAATGCTGTAATGCATGGTCAGATCCGGGGAAGAGGGCGTCGCTCCACTAGTAAGTGCCCCGTTGGTCACGACCACGGATCCTCCGGATGCTGAGGCGGCGGGGACATTTGGCACAATGTATATAGGGTCCAGGGTGGTTTCGGATGCGGTTGTAGGTGGAAGGGTGGCTCGGGTGGAAACAAGGCGGGTTTCGACATCATACTCCTCCATCCTGGCAGCCCGTACCTGAAATTCCTTGAATGTCTCCTGGGCCTGGGGGAATGGCAGGTAATACGCGTGGCGCATATGGAGACAGTCCATCCCATTACCAATGTTGCAAAAATAATAATGGTTAGAAAATCTGGCAATCATCGCAACAGTTCCTTCGTTTGGTGGGATTCCTGTTACGGGGATAAGGATGTGGGGCCGGAGTAGCATGAGAAGCTGGAAGAACAGGGAAAGCCGGGAGTAAAGTGCTTTGGTGGGGACACTGCGGCAGGAGGTTTGGACGTTCCAGGCACATGTAATAATGCATTACAACGATGCTATAGACGAAGGCGTTTGTACTCAACAACACTTCAAATTGTTGAAGATCCCGACCAAGCCGGGCATGTGAGTTCCGTTCATCGTGGGGCTGCCGGTTATACGGCTTGGGCAGGACCTTGCGGGGTGGTTTTCCTGCTGGCATGTTGAATATAAAAATCGGAGATAGCAGATGACAAAATATCCATCTGGTTGGGGATCTCGAACGAGAGTGATTTTTTCTAGCAAACGAAAAACCCGAAGTCAAAAGGTGACCCACTAGGGTAACCAATCAAAAGCCAGAATGACAGTGACGTCAATTTTATTAGGTGCCATACTGTCTAGTTCTGTTTTCCCATCCCTCACCCACGTGACTATTTGGGGCCTATTGTCCAGTTGACTTAAACTTTGAGGTCAAGATGGACGATGCCGACTTTGAAAACACCTGTAACATTAGCGGCAACCCTTTTTACTTCAGTGATGCGCTAGGGTTGAGCTGCTCCCGTTTTCCGAGAGAATAGGGGAGGGAGGTTGCTCAAGGAGGGTGCATCAGGTCAAAAGTGGGTCAGTAAGACATGGTTGACCAGCGTAAGGGATTCAAAAGTGTGGGAAAGTAATTTTTTACCAAAATTAAAGCAAAATCAAACAAAAACGTGGAATTTGGAGAAACATATTTGTAGCTTTATTACAGTAAAAGATGTGCAATCAATACAATGCTGCAATAAAAATATCATTTTTTTTCCCCACAGAAAAAGTGATGCTGATTATAATGTACAAAGGTATTAATGGTTTCTTCCTTCTTTTTGCTTGAACATGTTGCAGAAAATGTGTAATAAGAATGACAATCAGTCTGAGAGGGAAATTGATGAAAGAGAGGGTTGGCACAGAAACGACCTGAGGTGAAGGTCCAAACGAAAGATGAGACACGTACACAAGGTGGATAATAGAGAAAAAGGCAGAAAGAGGGTGATACCCAAACTAAAAGATGGGTAGTATTGTCAAAATCGATGGCATGAAGGATGAAACTTTCTGGGAACACAAAACAACATGAACCCCCACACACCCCCCTCCTCGGAGGATTACATGCTGACTGGCACATACATCAAGAAGGAGCTTGATGGTAGTTTTGATGTTTTTAAATATAATGTTCCTTTACACATTCGGCTGTCTGCAAAATTGGTGGTCGAGACAAGTACAGACAAGAATACTTCAGTTACTTGGGGGGCTAGAAGTTGGGCTGGTTCTGCGTTAAGGCAAAAAGTTGCCACTAAAAGTTGAAGTAACTGAATATTCTTTCCTGGGAGGATAGTCACTTTAAAATTACGTCATTGACACAAGTTCTTTTTCACACGAAGAAAATCACATAAAATTGCTTTTAAAAAGTTGCATGTGAAATACACAATCTTTTTTTCTTCTCTCTTACTCTGAATTAATATAAAAACAAATTGTCCTAGAGTAGGAGGGTTGGGAGATTGATAGGCTAGACTTGTTGTTTAATTTCTGAGACTAATCGGAGATTAAACGATCATGTAGTGATCACGCAAGAAATAGGAACTGCCCTTTTTAATACCATACAATATTGGTTATTAGGAAGGTTCGCATAAGAATTGCGGTTGTCTACGTAGGTTGTCGTTGCGGGTCCATATATGGGTGCACACGGAACTAATCGTTGACGATTGAGGCACCAACAGGGCCCTGGAGTTGGAATACTGTATTTTCTTTTAAGTATAGTAACTAACACATTGAGAATTTGTTAAAAATGAAATGGTTCATCCTGATTTTTCCGTAATGTGCCCAAAACCAACAGAAAAGCTATGCGACAAGTGGAAAAACATAGGGAGATCTGAAAAACTACAAAAACAGACTAGTGATTCGACAAAATTAAAATCTGCTAGTTCAAAGAGATCTGACTAAAAAGAAAGAGGAGAGGTTGCTATGTTTTCAGAAAAATTGAAAACGGAAAGAGCAAGAAGTTGGTTAATTGTTTTCAGAAAAATTGAAAACGGGAAAAAGAGGAAGAAGTTGCTTAAATGTTTTCAGAAAAAGTGAAAGCGGGGAAAAAGTGAGAAGTTGGTTAAAATGTTTAGAAAAATTAAACATGGAAAGGAGTGGAATTTTGGTTAAAATGTTTAGAAAAATTAAACATGGAAAGAAGTGGAATTTTGGTCAAATGTTTGGAAAAATTAAACATGGAGATTATTCAAAAGCAGTGGAAAACGCAAGAAACAACTTGGCACAAAACGAAAACCTCAAGGTGAATCAAAATCGATTGATGAAAAACAAATTTCATTGTGGTATTCCTCTTATATTCCTTGCATGACGGGATAAAAGCACGCAGGGGAATTACGGAAATACTCCAGATTTTGGTCAGGATGGCCAAATATATTACATCAAATGAACAAACACAGCAAACTTACTCTTGAATACAAGAGAAGACGTCAAAACACGACAAAAATGGCTGTAAAATTGCTGTTATTCCCGAGTTTGGTAAAAATTTTTTCTCTCCAGAAAATATTGGATATATATATATATATATATGTATATAGACATATGAAAATATTACTACAGGATATGTGAAACAGAGTATCAATAAATTGAGAAGGGGATAAATAAAGATGAGTGGGTTTCGTAATAAAATAAGAAGGATTAGGAGCTGTAAAAGTTGTATAAGAATGTAAATGAAATTGCATAATGAGGTTACATGGCATGAAAACAAATGATATTATTCTGTGACGAATAGGGTGGAATATTGTCAATGATTGTAAAACAAAAATTGTAAATTTTGATGTCATAAGCAAAATTGTTGAATTTTTGTGTGGAAAAAGCAAAACTATTATCGAAATGTTAATGCATGAAAACTGATAATGAAAAACTGTAAAATTGGAAATGATGCATGACTATTGATGTGTTAAATTGTCTGAATATTGTGGAATGAAAAAAGGGTAAAAACAGTTTTAAAGTGATTGGTGATGCACGTCTGGGGAA
>JAHWFP010074487.1:0-10737 GCA_023313725.1 Lithobius niger
TGTATACATATATACATATATATATACACATTATATTAATGTGTATATTAATTTAACCTGATTTTATTAAATCTACATAATAAGGTCGTTGAAATAAGAATAAGTAAAGAATCACTTTAATTGCTTTTCATTCTTCGTGCACGTGTTATGTCTTTGCTACGGTGCCTAACAATTTCGTCTGAAACGTTGATTGTTGATGGTTTGGGTGCTTGGCTTAGGGCCAAGACCCATAATAAACAAACTGAATTGAAAGTATCCGTGTTTCAGCTAAAGGCATAATAATTTCGAATCAAACTAAGCCATGTTGTTAATGTCGAGGCCCAACGGCCTTGAAATTGGCACCTAAACAAGTGGAATGGCTTACTTATTTCGAAATGCGGGCTTTCAGAGCTGAGCTGAATTGTTTCAAACTGCACACCAACAATTACTGCGGAGCACGAGGTTTATCATTGCTATCTTACTGAGTGGCCGGCAACAATGTTACAGAGTGGCTCGGGCGATTTGCGTTCTGCCTCTCCCAGAATACAAAAATGTCAAAGCAGCCAGCCTAAAGATTTCAACACCACGCGTCTGAACAACGAATTTCAACAAGCAACACAACATTATTACCAGTGCAATTTTTTTTGCACAACGATGCATTGACATGCCAATTTTGAACACGGTGCATCAACTGACTTGCGTCACGGGATGCGCTGATTGAGTGAATGAAGCGAACGAAAATCAGCGTTTGTTAGCCGGTGCGCGCAACAATTGGATTGAACAAACTTAATTCGAGGAAAGCGTTTGTCGGCCAGTGAGCACAAAATTAGAATTAAAGAAGCTTAATTCGGTGAAACATGGACATACACATGAGCAACCAAACCACGCCAGTGTTGCAAACGGTGGATCCAAGACCAGCCGTGCGTAGCACGAGCTTCCTCTAATTTAGTAATAGATATCCGTGAAGTAGATCGGGTTATCCCAAAATAATTGATCGTCTGCGAGAAACGGAACAGTCCAAAGATCAAGGGGTTGTGAAATCGGACGAGTGCGCCAGCGCGAGTTCGATTTTGCTACTCCTCGATCTTTGGACTGTTCCGTTTCGAGCAGACGATCAATTATTTCGGGATAACCCAGTCTAATTCATGGATATGTGTTTTAATTCGAAGGTGTGACGTCGAGCCAACATGTCTAGTTATTTGAGATTTAAAAAAATTTATTTAAAAATTTTATTTGTGAATTATGACGTAAATTCCTGAACTCAAATTTCCGGTTTAAACTTCCTGTCTGTGAAAGTCTAACATACGCGAGGACGTCCCTATATCCAGTCCCAGTCACCGACATTTGTGTTTAAGGTAAAACCGTATTTTTTCTACTTTATTAGTTTAAATAAGATATAGCATATAAAATGCGCTATTCGCTTGAGTCTCGTAGGATTTTAAGTGCGTTTAGAAGGTGTTAATAGGCTAGTTTTCGTACCGTCGGAACGAAACGTTGTCGGGGGGTTCGGCTTGGACTATTCGTTCATGGATGGGGGTGGGGAGGGGGTTAGCATCGTACGCGAGGTTTTTTTTTCGTGTTAGTGCGTAAAATGTCACCAGGTTATAAATGTGCTGTTTGCTTGAGTATCGTATGTTTTTAGGTGTGTTTACAAGTGTCGGTAGCCTAGTTTTAGTATCGTATTAGTACGATAAATGTCGCAGGTTGCAAATGTGCTTATTTATGTTGGTTGAATTTGTGCTGTGTCCGGTAGTTTTGCAAAGTATGTCACATGATAGAGCAGTGGTTGTGTGGAGCGCAGAAAAAGTGTTAGATTATCAAAAAAAATGTGGGTTACCGAAAAAGTGTGGGTTATCAAAATTAACCCACGGTCACGTGTGTGGGTTTCAGATTAACCGTATATAACGGCTACACTTTTACCATTGGAATGTGTTGGCGTGACGTCACCACCGTGCATTAAATATTATTGCCGCTCACACATTTTAGTCAAGGGTATATAAGCAATGTATCACTCGTGATATTAGAATTCTATTGATGTACGCCTATTGTAGGTTCAACACATTACAGAATATGAACTCACAAGGGAAAAAAATTTCATCTTTCCCACCATCCACAGCTACTTCTATTAAATGCTCAAAAGCCTTGTGACTGGTAGGGCCTAATTCAAGTCAGGGCCTCCGTTACATCAGAAAATTTCCAACTGAATTCTTCGTACTAGAAATCAGCTTTAATAATAATTCCTGTTCCAGGTAACCAATACAAACATCCAGTGGCTAGCAACGGTTATTGTTAGCTTTATTGTAAGGAACGAGGTTAGAAATGACAAAACCAGACAATGTGTCAATTATTGTTTTACTTCCAGCGAATAAAATTAAAATACACGAAGTAAATGTATCACGATCTAACCCCAGAAATTACAGTTTCCTTTTAAAGCCAACTAGCCATATTATTCCCTTCCCTCACTCTATTGGCGTCGATCCATGCTTCATATAATGTATTCGCTCACCAGAGCATCACAAAATCGATGTAGTGATTTTCTCCGACGCAATTGCCGTTATAGCTGAGAAATCGTTTACCACATTCCCGAGAATGGCTTGAGTTCATAAAGCGTAAAAAGAGCAGGTTTCTTTACATGAAATCGTTTACTATACGCGAAAATCACTCGCTTTACTCGCTCAAAACATGAACCTTTTGCTTCAGTAAAGCAAATGTTTGACCACATTTAAAGATTTTTTCTATTATACAACCAGTTGAATCCAACCAATTTGGAGATCTATATGTCGTATTGCTGTTGCTAAGTACGAGACAAAATGTTACTGTTTACGATGTGATTTTTTGAACAAGTTCCCTTTTTTATAATTTTCCTGAACTGAAAATGTTTCATCAAACTTTCACATCATTTCAGGGCGGTTTTTGTTTATATTTGAGGGTTAAGAAATCAAGTTACATCGATGAAAATAGGCCTCTTAGAAGCTTATTAACTTGCATCTTCTATGTACTGTCATCTTTGTGGGGGCCTTAACTTCCCGAGGAGTAGGCGTACAAACAAACACACAGGCAAACAATTAGTACGTTTTTTAAAGATGTAGATAATAATCTAAGGCTGAACTACTTTAATTAGCACACTTAATTAATGGAATGGAGGTAAATTACCGATTTTAATTTTAATAAATGCCTTTCCTAGCGATGAAAAACCGAAAAAATGGAAAATTCCTATTTCCGAATGATTATCTGAAGTACCAAAGATTTTGATGATCATGAAAAAGTGATGATCAATGTAAAAGTGCTTACATATAAGAGGGAGAACACCTATAGTCTGTCTTAAACAATATTATTAAAAAATAATTTAGCTGAGCTTTAAGATCATCAGTATTAAAAAGTGCTTAAGCGTACAAAATACGGATGTAAGCCTTCAAAATCTTCTAGCTCTACAGGTACAGATATAAGAAAAAGACATGTAAGCCATCAGCGTCGCACTAATACGTGTAAAAGATTGTCCAGCTTCCAAAAATAACAAGCTGGAGATTCTTTTACAAGTATGAGTGCGACGCTGATGGCCAAAGAGCCTGTATTATATCTATTCTTCTAGAGCTTTAATTTTTTAAGGCTTACATCCATGTTTTGTACGCTTAAGCGTTTTTAATACTAATGATCTTAGGCTCAGCCAAATTTGTTAAACATTAGCCTCATGGAGAGAACATGGGGGGGGGGCATGGGGGTATCTCATGGGGTTCCATAATCCATATGTAACTAGCTTTCAACTGCAACAATGAATGGTTTTAGTACGTTCAGCAAGAATTTGTTGGTCTTCGATGATTCATGTGGTGCACACGGAAGGGGGTGCTCGGGGAGTGTGTGGTGTTATTTCACGAGGATCCATAATGGATGGATGGCATGGATGGGGCACAGGGGTGACGAAGCGTCGGGGAGGGTTTGTAGAGTATTTCGAGGAGATTCCATAGCTAGTTCGATTTAATTGTACTGGTAAGATGAGGCTAAAGAGCCACAGAACATAGTCACAGAAGATTTAGCTAAAGAGCCCAAAATAAAATGTCAGGCAAAATATGGTGGAATAACAAGGAAGGTTCCCAGTTTCACCACATAGACTCTCCATTGGACTGGTACGATAAGCACTTGTCGCAATATGGATCCTCCAATAATGACTGTGATCCAAAATATTAAATAAGGAGTTGCTGGCTAAGTCATATACAATAAAATCATAAGCCAGCTAAGTACATGGTACACGCATAACAACATAGTTCTGTAACCTCCCTAGTCAGTACCAGTTAAAGCCTGAAACACATCCAATAACCAGTGGATTTGGTATCCAACTGCATTAGATACACGAACCCTAGTAATCCTGTTATCAAAAATTATAAACAAAAACCGTACGTCTTTAACAACGGGCATTGTATTTCCCCCTAGGTTGAGTTCCGGGTCAGGTTGCAGTCCACGATGATGACAAAAGTGGCTGCAGACTGTTTTGCCGGCAGAAAATCGAAATTCATTGGCAGAGGCTCAATCATGCACCTTACTATAATGGACAACTGTTACAGACTCTAGCACGAAGCTATGGTTCACGACTGGAAGCGTATACCAAAGTTATCTACAAACGTGGACTATGGAATGGAGATGTTCTGATGGAGACCATTTAATACTATCACAAAGGCAGTGCCACTCAAAACACAACCGTATGGTACACTGGTCTATAGCAGATAAGGCGAAGAGACTAGTGCTAACCCACATACAGAAAACCTATCAGACAAGAAGGCCTCTATGAAACTAGGCAAGCTCACACAATCCATAGCCATATAATGAGACTGAAGAATTCCATAATGCCGCGTGGTGTCATAAGGCTTATCTAGATCAAGGATACAGCAACTAAGTGCTGCCTCTTAGAAAAAGGTTCTTGGAATTCTACGATTCCAGTGGAAACAAAGTGATGCAGGGAAGAGCAGTGCCGGCAGAACCCACTCTGCACAACTGGGAATACACCAGCACTTTCTAACCTCCAGAGTAGACGTGTGTTACCATCAGCTCAGGCAGCTTGTGAAAGCAGCAAGTTAATTAGATAGGCCGATAGCTCGACGGATTTTAAGGATACTTACTAGGACGTAAAATAGAATGAACAAATTGCTTCCTTCGACGATTTTGGTGAATAGCCCTCTAGCCAGATATAGTTAAACAAACTCTCAAGACAAATTGCTTGGAAGCTCTTGACAAATTTTTAAGCACATGGTAGTGAATGCCATCTGGCCCTGGAGCAGAGTCATCAGATGTTCAGAGCTGCCTCAAACTCACAAAAAAAGATAAAGGGTCATTGTAATCTTCCGAGGGGTCCAGTTGATAGAAGACATAGCGTTTCCTGCGAGGCACTTTTTACCTAGCGAATGGTTTGATGCACCCCAGCCTTTTGCCAGTTTGGAAGCAACCATATTTACCTGCGTTGGAACATCTGTAAAAAAAAAATGAAGTGCATGCTTTCCGTTTTTTACTACTTGTCAACACTCACCATCCCACCATAGGACTCGCGTTCTGCATATATTATTGGATGTCTGAGGAACAGCCTTCTTAGCAGCTGCAGTAGTATATGTTACACGATTAGCTTCTGAATTCAAGCCCTCATACTGGTCACTACCAATCTATGCCTGAGGCGGAACTTCATCCCTATTGATTTTGTCAAAGAGAGAGAGTTGAACTGGGAAGTCGTCAGCTCCATGAAGTTTTCTTACAGACATTATATGCAAAATGACTCATAATCGCTGGTGAACAGGAATCCACGGTTGACTTATTTCTGCAGTCACGACTCCAACAGCTAACCTTATAGGTCGTTGCCCCATAGAGTATGGTGGCTTTTGATATCGCCCAAGAGAAGAAAAGGGAAGGAAAGCTGTGATACCAAAACTCTAAATACTTCACCCGATGGAATTTAGATGGAGCAAACTTTAATGGAGATGTTAGTGACACATACTGCAACAGCTCGAACAACAGTTTGCAATGCCACCTCCTTAAGAAGGATAGAGGATGTCCCAGAATGGCTACACCACCATGAGACTGCAATCCCAAAGGAACACTTAAACGGAAAACAGCAAACTGTCTGATCACATACTGGGACACTGGACCGATTCCACCAAATCAATATCCTTCAGCAAATCTAGGGACCATACGGGGGTTGCATATTATAAAAGAGGGCGCACGAAGACCTTGAACGCCTAAACCTACAAAGATTTCCCGACGTAAAGGAACGATTTACAATAGCAAGCCGACGAAAAGCTGCTGTGGTAATATTGTTGCAATGAAGAGAATACTTTAGGTTTGGAGTGAACCAAATGCCAAGATCTCGAACCTCTTTCACATCGGGTAAAAAGGTGTTATCTAACAAGTAGGAATGACATGGATTAGAATTTTCAACATAGAATGTAATACGTTTAAGTATAGATAAGAGAAGTCACCAATTAGTAGCCCAGTCCGAAACACGATTAATTTCAGTGTGAAGGGCAAGAGTATTTCCAGTGGTTATAGTACAGTAGACCTAAGCTTCAAGTCGTTTGAAGCCAGCGACATCGTGGTGAGAACACTGTAAATCATTTAGGAAACTAACGAACAGGAGTGGGGCCCAAGACGGAAACCCGCAGCACTCCATTAATCACATTTGTTGAAGAGAGTCAGTCCTCAACCTGGACTTTTTGCGAGCGATTTGAAAGGAAAGCAAGGATTCATCACTAGAGATCCCCACTAGTGACAATTTTTTTCAATTAAGGTTTCTATGAACCAAAAACTCAAATACCTTTTGGAAGTCGAAGTAAATAGTATCAGAGGGAACATTTAAGTCAAGCGCACAAGTCCAGAGATTGCGCACCATAGGAAGTTGGTAAGTTGCCGAACAACCAGGCATGAACCCAAATTAGTCAGGATGGGTAAATGACCCCATAAGCAAGAATTGCATCATGTCATTTCTGATGATTGATATTACGATTTTGCATGGCACAGCAGTCAACGCTATGGGACGGTAATTATTTGGGTTAAATGAGTCACACTTTTTAAGGACTGAGACCACAGGACAGACTGCCAAACGTCTGGCACAAAACGAAAGGTTGAAAAGCTTTGCTACAGGATAATTACTGTCCTGTGCAATCTGCTTGAAGAAAAATGCTGAGTACCCGTCGGAACCAATGCATGACTATTAGCTAGGTTGTTGATCTTGTGCTTAACCTGGAGGGGAAAAAAGTCAACCTGCTCACACATTCCAATAGTAGGGACGACTGCGGAAAAGTTCGGAATGCTCGAACCGTCATCAATAATGCTGTTTGCAGCTTTGTTGCTGTTGTCTGTTACAAAGGTTTCACCCAATTTTAATGAAGGCAGAGTCAGGGCTGTACACGTTTTTTGACGGTAAAGACGAAACAGAGCCGAAACATTTCCTTTAGGTAATGATAGCTGCTGCTTCCTGTTCACAGTGCCAGGCCTCTACCATGGCTGCCTACTGTAATCGAATTTATTGTAAGTTAATATGTACAAGGTGGAAGGGAAACGTTTATAATTTTTCTATACCTTCAGTTTTGTACATTAGAAATATTAGGGGGAATACGTTCCTCCTTTGGGACAACATGACGCTTCGCCTTAGCAAAAGTGGCCCACTAGTCACTCGCATCCAACGTCCAGGCTTCAGTCGAGCGAGCCGTACTTCTCATCCACTGAAAGTTTGAGAATAGTTTTTGTGGCCTTAAGCGTGGTTTCCTGTATGGAATTCCTGGTAGAAATAAATTCGTCGTTTAAAACTCAGTTAATAGCTGTAAGAGACAATTAAACGTGAAAACCATGAAATGACTTCGGTTCAGATGGAGACGCAATGAAGTTGTCTTATTTGCTGGAGTGGGTGTGAATGCTAATCAGCGACTTCGTTTCATGTATTTTATTAGGCTAGCTGGTAAAAAATTTGGTCCCAGTTGAGCTCCATTGTGCTTCTCACGTATTATGTATTAGTAGTAAAAACGCTTACGTACAGTATGTAAACTACGGATGTAAGCCTTAAGAATAACGTAATACTCTAAAGAAACAGATAAAAAAAAGGACTTGTAAGCCATCTGCATCGCCCTACTACATCTAAAAGAAACTCCAGCTTGTTTTTTTGGCTGTTGAAGATTCTAACCAAGATTTTAGCCAACAAACATGACATCTGTCCAAAGAAACAGCCATTTTTAGCACATGGATTTTCACTGTTGCACTATTATATTTCCATTACTCTCGCATTACACATATACTATTAGCATATATTAATTTGACCTGATTTTCTTCAGTTTAATAATATTACCACTCAAACATTTTAGTGAAGGGTATGTAAGCAAGGTACAATTCGTGATATTAGAATTATATTTGATATATGCCGTTTGTAGGTTAGATACATTACAGAATATGAAATCACACGGAACGAAATTTTTGGAGATTCTCACCATCCACAGCTCCTTGTGTTAAATACTCAAAACCTTGTGGCTGGTAAGTTGGACCTAATTCAAGTCAGGGCATTCGTTCATCAGAAAATTTCAAACTGACTTCCTCGAACTAGTAACTAGCTTTTAAATTTACTGCGTATTACAGGTAGCCAAAACAGATATCCAGTGAGTAGCAACAATGAATTAATACTCGTGACTGACTGCGTTATAATTGGATGGGGCGTGATCAATCCATATAACATCATAGATTGCATTCGCAAGAGGGCAACCGACTAATGCATCTTCAAATTAGAAAACGAACACGTTTGATGCTGAAGGTAAGGTTTAACTGATTCGAAATCAAAACAACGAAGGAACACAAATAAACTTTCCTGTAAGGTTTGAGAACCTGCAGTATTGTTGTACTGTATAGTCCACGTGAAACCTTTCTGCTGTAGTAAAATTTTTTTTACCATTTTTACTTTTGCACACGATAGACAAGCTGATTATTGGTGCGTTCTACTTGGCTACACGACATCTCTAGAAAATGTTTAAAAACTAATCGTCTTAGTGTACGAGTCCATGAAAACCTGGATACGTGATGGAAAGTTAAATGAAACTACAAGCCTGGAAAAGTGCTAGGAAATCTTGAAAAGTGATAAATGTATCAATATTTGGATGATGAAAGGAAAGTTGACGACGTGACTAAAGAACACTGAAAAAATGTAGCCAAGAACGTAGTCGAGTGTGTAGCCTTGCATTATTCTGTTGTTTGGGCATGAAAAGTTTAAAAATTGGGCTCTGTCTTTAATTGCATTTACGTGTATAATTGGTGGATACAGTTAGTAAGGTTTCACGTGGACTAAACAGTACAGCACTACTGCTGGTTCTGAAACCTTATAGGAAAGGGTTTGTGTGTTCGATTGCTGTTTTGTCTTCGGATCAGTTAAATCTTACCTTACGCATCAAAGGAGTTAGTATTTGTTTTCTAATTCGTGCTGCTTTGGCGTACCACGCAGTTTAGATTAGCTTGTGTTAAAGTTTTGTATCTTTGTCAATTACGTTTTGCACAAACCAATATGGAAGCAATCCTTTTAATCTTCAGTCTACGTCTTGCATGTAGCGTTTGATGATTGGCATTGTTGCATAATACCAATGTTTAAAACTATGTAAAACAACCCATCTGGTCGTTCAAAGATCCCTAACCCCTGAACCACTTGACCAATTAAAAAAGGCCTTATAGAAAGGGCACATCTACAGAGCAGTACCAGTAAAATGAGCTAAGAATCAGCTTTATACGTTTGATCTGAAGAGACGGTTGTCGAAACGTGTCGTGCCTAGAACAAAAAGAACAAGCCAAAAATGAAAATCACGAAGGTCAAGTCCAAATCTCCGATGAGTCAGATCGGAAATAAATAAGAGTTCGGACATATGTTTACAAGTCCAACAACGCTTGTATACTAAATTTGAGTGGAAAATATTGAAAGACAGCAGAGAAAGCAATGAAATTTCGGCTTTAACAAGAAAGTTGAGGTCAAACCGTCCTTACTGCCGCCTTTACTAATGAAAAGTAGATTTATTTATTTATTAAGTTAAGTAATTTTTAACTGCTTTATTGTAACAGGCTAGTATATCTGAGCGAAAAAAGGGCGAAACCCGGAAGTAATTGTAATAGAAGTAAACTTTGCTGTTTCTGCCTCAACAGAACAACATACTAAAAGGCTAGAAAAATCTAAGTGGCGGAAGAGGTCTAAAATAGCCGCCATCTTGGAAAATTTGCTTCCGGTTATTGTTTTTCACATATAACTCGTTTCTCGTCACTTCTACGACAAAATTACATCTGAACAAAATTAAAGTACACAAAATTTCCTGCAAAACATGATCTATTCACTTTTTCTCTTGGAACAATGGCTTAGTTGATATGAAACAATATATATATCGTTTTTTATTGTTTTGGGCGTACAACAGCTGGAGAAGTAACTGCAAATGGGAGATGCTAAAATTGATAGTATGGCCGTATGTGCATTATGTACCAGATGTTTAGTATAGGTTAACAGCCACCTTAACGATTGATTGATTTGTTTATTAGAGGCCTTGGCCCGTAGCCACGCGCCCCATTACAACAACTAACCACTATAAGCAAACCGTTAAAAACTTACAACCTTACCAACTCACAATCTAGAACACAGTAAAACCGCACTACAGCATTACAGACAGTGACACTTGTTCATCATGGCGTCACAAGACTAGGGAGGAAGGACGGAGACAGCCTAATGCCACTCGTGAACACTTAAAGCCTCATACCCGTCGCTCGCACATACCGCACTAT